>JABAYD010017651.1:0-14694 GCA_014822095.1 Diplotaxis tenuifolia
TCTCCAGAACGTACTTGAACCTGTAAATACTCTAAATATACTCTATATCATAGTAAATATATATAAAAACACCTATAGACCATGGCTAAAAGTGGGTAAAATCCATGGTCGATCAATGCTTGGGCCTCCTCCCATAAAATTGATTCCGTCTCCGCCAACTTCAGCGTATCCATAGGATCCACATCAATGTTACTAAATACCTTATTATTCCTTGACTTCCAGAGATACCATAAAATTCAAACAAACTGATGATCCCCCATTGCTGGTCTTACCCTACAATATAGATGATCAATATTTGTAAACAAAGCCTGAGTAGGAAAAAAATCTGGCCTGGAGGGTTTCTTAGAAAGTGCCCAAACTTGAACAGTTGGAGGACATTCAAAAAACACATGGTTAACTGATTCATCTTCGGTGGACAGAAAAGTTTCTTGAATGCCCACATTGTATATCTCCTTGAATGCCCCTACACCGCAGGTTTTTCTTCACCGCAATACATCCCGTTACAATTTGCCAAATAAAATGTTTCATCTTCGGTGGACAGCAAAGTTTCCAAGCATGAGCTTTCAACAGAGTAACCGTGGTTCCATACTCTATCGGGGGTTTCTCTTTGTCTGGGTATATTCTCTCAACTTGATAGCCCGACATGACCGTATACTTTCCATTAGTCATAAAATGCCATCCATCCTGATCCACCAGCCGAGTTTTTCTCAAAGTGATAGCTTCAATGATTTTCGCATTCTCCGGGTCCACAAGATTCCTAATAACTGGTAAATTCCATTTCCTTGAAGTAGGATTGATTAGAAAATCCACTGCGAGTTCCGGATATAAGTTTATTTTGTTACAAATTTCTGGTCTCGGGCGAGTGGTTGGGAGCCAAGGGTCATTCCATACTGAGATGCATGATCCTGATCTCACCCATTTAATTAGTCCTTTAACAACCAGAGATCTAGCAGAAACAATACTTCGCCACCCATAGGAGGGTGATCGAGTAAGATCGGGGCGGTTCCAAGGGTGAAGTATTCCTGAAATATCGTCCTTTGAACACTCTAGCGAAAAGTGTGTTCGATTTTTCTATGAGACGCCAAAATTGCTTTCTTAACATCACCGTATTAAAATCATAAAAATCCTTAAACCTCATTCCTCCATCTTCTTTGCTATACACATTTTATCCCAAGATTTCCAATGCATCCTTTTGTGCTTCCTCCTGGACTCCACCAAAACTGCGCCACCACCCCTGTTAATTTGGAAGTTACCGAGTTTGGAATTCGATAACACGGCATAACATGGTTTGGTAAACCTGTGATTTCAGATTTAATTATCACCTCCTTCCCACCTTTGGAAAAAAACTTAAAGGTCCAACCATTGACTATATTATTTAGCTGATCTTGTACAAACCCAAACACCTGGGTTTTTGGTCCACCTAAACTCTCTCGCAGTCCTAAATATGAGCTCATCCCTCCAATATTCTGAATCCCTAAAATATCTCTCAAATCCCGTTGAATCGACTCCTCAATCTTAAAATCAAATTGTATGGAAGATTTCTGAAAATTAATCACCTGACCAGACACCTTCTCATACTCTTTCAGCATTCTGATAATAGTGTAGCATTCCTTTTTTTTTGCAAAAAAATAAACAATCATCCGCGAACAACAAATTTGAGGCCGAAGGACATGCTCTAACCACCTTTATTCCTGTTATAAGTTTTCCCCTCTCAGCTTTTTTTTTATATTGGCTATAAGTGCCTCTGTGCACAGTATAAATAGATAAGGGGAAGGGGGTCTCCTTGACGCAATCCTCTCTGCGGCGTAATATTCTCTCTTGGTTTTCCATTTAATAGAACTCGATATTGTATCTATGTTACACACTCCATCATGAGTTTAACCCAATGGGGATCAAAACTCATCTTGTGTAGTAACGCCTTAACAAAACCCCCTTCAACTATATCATATGCCTTACTCATATCTGTTTTAATCGCAATATATTTGTTCTGGCATGATTTATTTGCTCTCAGGCAATGAAACATTTCCTGGGCAATAAAAATGTTATCCGAGATCAATCTCCATGGGACAAATGCCGACTATGTTTCTGAGATTAGCTTTGGGAGGCAAGCTTTCAACCGTTGAAACAGTACCTTCGAATTAATCTTATATCCAACATTATACAGGCTAATCGACCTCATCTCTGTCATCCTTGTAGGCTTTTCTGTCTTCGGAATCAGACAAATATTTGTGATATTCAACTTCGGGTCTATCTCCCCAGAAGACAAGAAATTATTAATAAACGTTTCTAAGCTATTAACTGGTAAATAATAACAAAAAAAATTACATTGAGAAGGAAATATTCTTAATTACACTAAGTTCTTTTTTATAAATGTCAGGATAAAAGTCTTTTCTAAATTTTGACAATGTTTTAATGGAATAGATGTATAAATTATATTTGATTTCGAAGAACAATGATAGTTTGATTAAAAAGAAATTGAAATATACAATATATACGATATAATATTATCTTATTATTATGCATATTATTAATTTATAAAATATATAAATCTCAGTAAGTTACCGTATAATTTATAAAGTAACTATACTATAAGAAATCAATTATATTAACTAAGTAGTACTTATAACATTTGGGAATTAGTATACGTGTTTGAAAATTAGATTTAAAGAAACCAACACTAGCCCTAATATTCATCGTTGCTTACCATAAGCAACTTTTTTTATAACTTTTAAATTTTGAGGAATGAATGAGAAATTATTATGGATTTTGAGGAATGATTAAACTAGTAACCATCATATGAACAATAAGAATGGACAGGAAAAAACGCAGAGAAATAAAATTATAGAAATAATGAGAAATAATTATACTTTATCAAATTGGTGAGAAACAATTTTTTATATTTATCTACAATAAATGAACAACGAAATGGAGAGGAACAACTATTTTTTGAAAATGGTATTTTTTTTTTTAGAAATACTAAGGAATATATTGTTCGTTTTCATTCTTTGGTCACTAGTTACATTTTAACCATAAACCTAGCCAACAAACCCTAATACCTCTGGCGACGGCGATGGAGATTTGACGAAGGAGATTCATATGCCCTTACCTATTTGATTCACTCTTTGTGATCGAATAGCCTACACGACAGATCGATCTTTGTCGTCTGATCTGTGTCCGTCCCTCTCGAACCCTAAATCTCCCCGGAAACGCCTTTCTTCACCACTTTGCTCTCTTGCTCTTTTGCTCCGCCTCGACAAAGTTATCGTATCGTTTGTACGTTTAACACATCCGTGGCCACTGGTAAAGGGAAGAACGTCATCCTTGAGGAGGACGATGATGAACCGATCTTATTGCCGGATCAAGCTGATGAAAATCTCATCAAGGAATATAGCTTATCTCTTATTGGTAAAATCTTAAATCCGAAAAAACAGAATGTGGAGAGGATCATTGTTGCTATGCCGGAACAGTAGGGCATGTCTGAGAAGATATCGGCTTGTGATCTCGGCAATGGGCGGTTTCTATTCAACTTTGATAGTGAGGAGGATCTTAATTCCGTCCTAAGTCAAGGCCCGTTCCACCACAATTTCTGTATGTTTGTGTTGGTTCGATGGGAGCCGGTGGTAGATGAAAACTATCCATCCATGATTCCTTTTTGTATCCATCTCCAAGGGATACCACTCCATCTTTGTACTGAACAGAACATGGAAGCTATTGGGAATAAACTTGGTAAGTGGGAGATGTCGGATGCGGTTGAAGGCTAGGTCAAAGTAGTTGTGGATTCATCTAAGCCTCTGAATTTTACTAGGAAGTTATAGACGAGAAACAACGAAGACATTACCATCAAACTCCATTATGAAAAGCTCTTCAAACACTGCACAACATGTGGTCTCATGACACATGAAGCTCAAGATTGCTTGCGAAATCAGACTCCAGTGCTAGCTACCAATACCGCAAGAGAGATTGGCTCTGATCGAATGCGCTCATTAATTCCTCGGACAGAAGCGAAGGAGACCAGATCTCGACCTGGCTTTGGAGCTCCTCGTGACATAGATATGGCTTCTTAAAGGCCATATGACAATGACAAAAGCTCAAACCCGAGAGTTCAGTGGTCTTCGCATACAAGCAGAGTCCACCGGGCTTCAAACTCCAAGGAACGATACAATCCTATGCACCTGTACGAAAGCAAGAGCATGTAAACAAATGCCCTGTAAGAAATAAAGAGAGAGTCTGGAAAGCTAGACAAGGTCGCCCTTTGGTGATCAATGAGAAACTGAGAGAGGAAGGGGCTTCAGGATCAGCTCCTATAGCTGTAACATCCACACGGTTCAATGTGGAAGATACAAAGAAAATGGAGATAGAAAAGACATCAAACATACATCAGATGATGAGAAGCAATGTCACAATCCGCTCTTATGGCAACAACTCACATGACTCAGGAACTGAAACTCAGCCTTCAGCTGAAGAACTTGTCCCTCCATATGGAGCACTTCAAATCACTGCGTCTGATGATGCGGAAGGCAATCCGGAAGCAACCAATGATGATGCAAATATGGAGGAGGCTGTTATGGGTAATGAGCTTATGGTGATGGAAGAGGATGATCTCCTTGGGGAGGAACATGAGGAGCAGGAAACAAGAATCAACTTGGACATACCACATCGTTATTCGGTTCTTATGATCGAAGCAAAGCCGAGCTCAAATGATGATGAGAGAATGGTGGATGAACAAAAGGCCACATCAAAGAGCCTCGCTCGACCCCTGTTCTCAAGTTCCACATCGGAACGTCGTGCATCACCCCGTATCAGTGCTAAATAAGCAAGTGACACAAAGGGAGCAAAGGAAGCGTCGAGTATAGTGGGATCAAGAAGGGGGAAATCAGTTACGGGTTCTCAAAGACGAGGTATGGTGGATGCCAAACATCCACCCCACCTTTATCAATGAAGACAATCAGCTGGAACTGTCGAGGGATTGGGAACGACCTCACAGTTCGATGCCTTACAGAGATGTATCAGAAGCATCGCCCAGGACTCTTGTTCCTTTCTGAAACGAAGAATAGGAAGCTGCTGTTGCAAAACATTCAGGCATGGATTATTTGCAAGTTGATGTTTTATTTTCTAATAATCGGATGATTGATGTATCTGCAATCATTGATGGAATAAAAGTCTATATGACATGTTTATGGTGAACCTGTTATAGAATGCATGGAACTAGTCTAGGAACGTCTTACGCGTTTCTCAACAATAAAAGATGGACCTTGGTTCATGATAGGGGATTTCAACGAAATCACTTGGAATAATGAAAAGGATGGAGGGGTTACACGACCTGATAGCTCTTTCCTTCCTTTTAAACAAATGATTAGTGATTGTGGGATGTTGGAATTCCCCTGCTCAGACAACCTAATGTCGTGGGTAGGCAAGAGGAAGACCCAGAATGGGATTACTAATGTCAAATACCACCTTGACCGCGCCTTAGGAAATGAAAAGTGGCATGAAAATTTTTCACACTCTTCTGTGCAATACCTCCATCTATGGGGATCGGATCATCGTCTGGTCCTAGCCAATATACTTGTCAAACCATTTAGATCGAAGACAAAGTTCAAATTTGATAAACGATGGCTGGACAGCGAGGAAATTAGGCAAGTGTTTCAAGATGGTTGGAATTATCCTGAACTTCCTCCAGATGCCCATATCTCGGCACACATTGCGTGTTTCAGGAGAGCCTTAAGCCAATGGAGAAGACAAAATGATGTCAAGTAGGAGAAGCAAATTGAGGAACTTAAAGAAAAACTGGATGTCATGTACATGGATGATAATGTGACTACGGAGGAATTGACTGTGTCGCAAAAAGAACTTTTTGATGCTCTTAAGGCAAAGGAGTTGTTTTCGAAGCATAAAAGCATGATAATCTGGCTCAGGGAAGGGGATTTAAACTCACACTTCTTTCACAATATTACTAGGCAGAGGAGAGCGAGGAACATAATAACATGTTTAAAGGATGCGCAAGGGACCAATGTGGAGGATGAGGAAGGATTAGTAGCCATTGAGACTAATTATTTTCGATCCTTGTTTGAGACATCTAATCCTTCGGAGCTGGATGAGGCTCTGGGAAATATCTCGTCGACAATTACGGATGCAATGAACAGGGATCTAGTGTCACCAGACACAGAGATGGAGATTAAAAATGCGCTCTTTGCGATGTACCCTGACAAGGCTCCTGGCCCAGATGGAATGAATGCGTTATTTTACCAGAAATTTTGGAATATTTTCAAAGAAGATCTGACCCGTATGGTTAATGAATTCCTCTTCGATGGTATTATCGCGCCAGGCCTGAAAAACACAAACATTTGCCTTATTCCAAAGACAGATAGACCCAATGAAATGGCCCAGTTCCACCCCATAAGCTTGTGTAACGTGAGTTATAAGATTGTCTCGAAGGTCTTATGCCAACGACTAAAGAGATTTTGCCAGATCGTATATCTGAAATCCAGTCAGCCTTTGTTGCGGGAAGACAAATAACGGATAATATAATGATTGCCCAGGAGATGTTCCATGCGCTGCGAACAAAACCAGGTGGTCAAAACAAGAGAATGATGATTAAAACAGACATGAGTAAAGCATATGACCGGATGGAATGGATCTTCATCGACAAGGGCATAATACCCCTCAAAGGGGCCTAAGAAAAGGAGATCCTTTGTCTCCCTTCATCTTTATCTTATGCACAGAAGCGCTCGTTAGCCTTCTAAATCATGCAGAGAGTCATGGAAAGATAACAGGGATGCGAGTTGCTCGCGCTAGTCCTTCGATATCTCACCTGCTATTTGTTGATGATAGCCTGTTCTTTTGTAAGGCGGAGCCCCGTGAATGTGATGAAGTCATGAAAGTTTTCAAGGTGTATGGAAAAGCTTCTGGACAATGCATTAATTTCCAGAAGTCATCGCTTCTCTTTGGAAAGAGGGTACCTGCAAACATCAAGCAAAAGATCAAAGACACATTGTCCATTGACAATGAGGGTGGAATGGGGACTTATCTGGGGATACCCGAGGATATTAGCGGATCAAAATGCAAGCTTTTTGTCCTCCTAAAAGAAAGATTGGATCATAGAATTAATGGATGGTCGGCTCGCAGCCTCTCACGCGGAGGAAAAGAGATCTTAACAAAAGCTATTGCATTGGCCCTACCGTCATATGTGATGTCTAGCTTCTTTCTCCCATTGGAGATTTGTGATAAGTTAGCAAGCGCGATAGCTAAGTTATGGCGGAGCTCGAATCCACCAAAGTGAGGGATGCATTGGGCAACATGGGATAAGATCTGCATCCCAAATGATGAAGGAGGTATCGTATTCAGGCTGATCCACGAGTTTAACCTAGCTTTGCTGGCGAAACAGCTGTGGAGATTACTCCAATTTCCAGACTCGCTACTCGCAAGAGTATTACGAGGCAAGTATTATAGACAGAGTTCGCCACTGCGGGTCATTAAGGCAAACTCCCCATCTTATGTGTGGAAAATTCTGATGGCCTCTAGACCTCTCCTTAGGCTGGGAATCAACCAAAAAGTCCACTCACGATATCAAATACGGGTATGGGAAGACCAATGGTTGCGCTCCGTCCCATCTAGGCCAACGAAAGCTAATCACCCGATGGTAAACCCAGGGCTGCTAGTAAGTGATCTGATTCATGGTTCTCCAAAAGAATGGAAAGTGGCGATGCTAGAGAACTATGTTGTTCCAGAGGTCATTTCTTAAATTCAGAGTCTGGCCATAAGCCAGATTCACCGAGAGGACAAGTATAGATGGAGCTACACAACCCATGGGATGTATACAGTGAAATCAGGGTACTGGGTTGCGAGGAATATTCTTAATGCTGAGACAACAAATATGGTGGAGGAACCAAGTGTGACCTGCCTCAAGGTACATGCATGGAAAATTCAGGCGCCACAGAAGATTCGCCATCTTATATGGCAACTGGCATCTGGATATATTGCGGTCATAGGAAACCTAACTCGACGTCATATACGTTGTGACAATTACCGCCCAAGATGTGGTGAATCGGATGAATCAGCTAAGCACACCATTTTTGAATGCCCCCAGCCTTGCAATCATGGGCTCTTGCCTCGACACCGTCGTGTCCAGGAACAAGCCTCTTCACAAATTTGGACTATCTGTTCTGGAGGAAAAATGAAATTGAAGACCCGAGCCTCGATAGAGACCCATATCCATGGATCTTTTGGTTTCTTTGGAAGGTTCGGAATGATAAACTCTTCAGAGGTATATCGAGAGACCCACTGGAACTTGTCAGACATGCGGAAAGTGAATGCAATGCGTTGTTCGACGCAAACGAGAGGACAGCAAAAGTAACTTAAACCGCAGGCACGAAGATGCAGGCCTTAGACTTGCAGAGCATCTGTCTGGTGGATGGATCTTGGGCAGCGGACGCAGCACATAGTGGTTATGGCTGGGTTTGAAAGGATGGTTTAGGACATGACCAGCTCTTAGGGCTGAAGAACCAAGAAAACCGCCTGACGCCTTTACATGCAGAATTAGAGGCTTTAATCTGGGCAACGGAGATCATGATTCAGAATGCAGGATGCCAGCACTTCGCGATGGACTGCAAGACTGTTATTTTGATGATCTAGAACCTGAAGGAGTGGCCAACCTTCTCTACAGAGCTAGGTGAACTCGCAGAGATGAAGGCTAAGTTCTCAGAATTCAAGATCTCTTATGTACCACGGACGATGAACCACACTGCAGATGGATTAGCTAGGACTGATCGTATCTTTTATCGCCGTTTGGCTTTTGTAGGTTGCTTTACTCCGGTCTGGATTCCCAGACCACCTCATGTGTTTTGAGTAATAGAATCGCCTTTCGATGTCAAAAAAAAAAAGCTAGTTACATTTTATACCCTATGTAGAAGAAACAATTCCTTATAAATGGTGGAAGGTTTAAGAAACAGAAAAAAATTATTTTCACTCATTCCTTATATTACTATTTAGAGCTAAAGTTTAAATAAATAGATTGTTACTTTTATTTGATTCTTCTTTTTTTTGTTGACAACATCAAATATCTAGACTACTAATCTTATGATTTGGGGAGCCAGTCCGTAGGTATTGAACCGACTTATAACACATCTGAAAGAGAACTTCTCGCACCTCCTGCAAGCTTGTCCGCCAAAGTATTTTGTACTCTCGGAATATGTGTGATTCGTAAATTAGTGAGGAAAGTCTTACTGCGTCTAAATTCCTCCATATGTGAAGAAAAGGCTCGTCATTCTGTGGGTGTCGACACCATCTTTACCAGTTGAGAACAATCTGTCGGGATAACTACATCAGGAAACTGTAAGGTCTTCATGCACTCTATTGCCCAGATCAAGACATCACATTCAGCATGCAAAGTTGAAAGCCTTCGGCATATGTTCATTGCCCCCATGATAATATCTGATGATCCTGCCTTCCGACAAAACCATCCTTGCCCAGTATAAATGTCTTCCTCCTTCCATGCGCCATCAACATAGCATACTCGATTACTCCCTATATGAACCTCTTCAAGCGACATAGTAGGCATCTGAGGGCTCCTTTGTTGTCTAGTTATGTTTAACTGAGCCTCTGTCCATATTGCACTCTCCACCTCAGCTTTCTGGAGAATTTCTTGTGGATTTGCATTTGTATTCCTATAAATCTTCTCATTCCAATTCTTCCATATATACCATAAATCCATGGGAATAACTAAATTTCTCCTCTTTTGGGAGTCTCCAGAAGAGATAATCCATACTAGTGAATATCGAAGAGGACGGGAAAATTCTTGGAGGTGAATGGATCTTCGATAGAGCCCATGTTTGAAGTGCTGGTGGGCATTCAAACAAATCATGGTAAGTAGATTCTTCTTCTTCCCGACAGATATGACACCATAAATCACCACCCATTCCCCGCAATTGAAGGTTCATTGGTACTGGTAAAGTGCCTGACAAGATTTTCCCGACAAAATGTCTCAACTTCGGTGAGCACTTTAGTTTCCACGAAAATGCCAATAATGGCTTAACACTAGGACCCAAAGTAATCATGTGTTTCCCTCTATCTGGATATAAGGTTTCTCTGTGAAAGTTTGATTTCACCGAATATTTACCCGAGTAGGTAAAATGCCATCGATAGGTATCAGCCCTATGATTTCTACTCACCCAGACCTCTAATAATCTTAACGTCATCAGGATTTGTATATGTATTAAGCAAGTTAACATTCCACGAGAGATTTACCGGATTTATAAAAAAATCCACCATTAAAGATGGATCTAGAACATGTGTAGGGGTTTTTGGTTTTGCTGACCTCAGGCGATAAGCGGGAATCCAGGGGTCTTCATACATATATGGATTGTCCATTTCCCACTCTTTTGATTACTCTTTTTTTAACAAGATACTTCTCCATCCATATGAGGACGGATAAGATCTGAGTTCCTCTAAAGGATCAGTTTTCCTAAAATATCTGCCGCTGAAAACTCGTGAAAATAGACAACTATGCTATTCAACCAAACGCCAAAGCTATTTAGCCAGAAGTGATGTATTATATCTATTAAGCTGAGCCCACCTCCCTCTTTGGGAGAACACATTTTATCCCAAGAGAATCAATGAATTTCTTTTTTTTTTGTTTCCACTTCTACCTCACCAGAAGTGTGCAACCGTACTCGTAATTTTTTTTGCTTCTTCTATTAACAATTGAACAACATAGACAAAGATAATGAATATCTACAACAAACCATTTTTCAAAGTATTTTGATAAATAGTACATAAATTTTTTTTTTTTTCTATTCAATGAAATTTTGAAATAAATATTTAAGTAATTTATTTCTTACCATTTCTTACAAAATTCAGTCATAGTTTCCTGCATGTTCTTACAAAACAAAATATTTCTTGCAAGTTTTATTGGATTGTTTTTCTGTCAAGAAATGTGACTTTTTATTTGTATTTTTTATGAATTATATTTCCATTTATCATATATTTTTAAATATGTCACTTTTTAAGAAAACTTAACATATTAAATATAGGATGTCATCAAAAAATTACGCAAAGATCCATCTCCTGCTCTTTTAGATGTCTCTTTACTGCTGAAAAACTCACACTACTTCAATCAGTGCTCTCCTCGATCCCTACTTTCCCTATATCTTGCTCCCAGTACGTTGTGACGGGAAAACGGTCGATTCATACATTAACATAGCCTCGCGGTCCCGATCAGTACATATACTCACACCTCCGGCTAAAACATACATCAACTCATAATAAATTAAAAATTCATACATCAACAAAAAATTTTCGGTAATTTCATACATTGACCGCGTCTCTGTTAGTCAACAGTTAACGCATGATTACGTGGACTTAACGGGTGCTTACATGGATTAATAAAAATTGACTTAACATAAAACGACGTCGGTTTAGATTCAATTCATTAATTCAAAAAACCATCATATATTGTGGTGGAGGGGCCTCGAACCCAAGTTACGGGATTTACTAAACTGTTACTCAACCACTTTTCTTAATCGGATTCATTGGCTACATTATCTAGCGATATTTATTTAACCAGGATTGTAGACGTAATATCTCAAAAAAATAAAGCGACGTCGTATATGTTTTATCTCAAAAAAATAAAGCGACGTCGTATATGTTTTAAGAAACGACTAGATTTTGATCCGCGTTTTCAAAACACGGATTTGATTTTGGATAAAAAATGTTAATGGGTATTAAGTACTATTTTTGAATTTTAATCTACTTGTTTATGTAAGATAGATATTAAGTATTTTCATATCCGACATGGATCTATAGTTGAACCGTAAAACCATTCATCCATATATAATCTAGTTAAATTTAATGAAAATTTCGTTAATTAAAAATCTTATATAACCAGTAAAAAACTAAAAAGTTATCTATAACCCGTGTCCTAGTCATGTTTGACCCATTAAAAATCAGAGAACACGGATTATATTTCTAAAATTAAAATTTTATATACTTTTAAATTGTTCATAATATTGAAAAGGCATTACATTTGTAATTTTTTGTACTTTTATGAATTTTATTACTATTCAAAAAATGAAAAAAATAATATTAGATAAAACCAAAAATTATTTATATGATAATATTTATTTGTTTTTATTATTTATATTTTTTTAGGAATAAGCTTGAAAATGCCGGATCGTATAAGAAATATTTTAAAATATTTATTTGTTACTAATGTGAATATATACATTTAAACCGTAGGAGAATATTAAAATATGCTAACAACCTAAGTAAAATTAAAAATTTTGGTTAAATAAATTAAGATCTGGAGACGTTAATGTTTGTTCATATAAATAATATCAATTTATAAAAGAAATCAAATATAATCGTTTCATTTAAATTCGTACGACGTTGCTTTATTTTTTGAGATATTATGCCTACAATTGTGTTTAAATAAATATCACCAGATAACATAAACTAAGAATCCGATTTAGCATAGTGGTTGAGTAAAGGTTTTATTGTACCTGAAACCAGGGTTCGAAACCAAAACGACGTCGTTCTATGCTAAGCCATGTGTATTAATCCACGTAATAACCCACTAAATCCATGTAAGCACCCGTTAAGTCCACATAATCATGCGTTAACAGTTGACTAACGGAGACACGGTCAATGTATGAAATTACCGAAAATTTTTGGTTGATGTATGAATTTTGAATTTATTATGAGTTGATGTATGTTTTAGCCGGGGGTGTGAGTATATGTACTGATCGGGACCGCGAGGCTCTGTTGATGTATGAATTTGCCGTTTTCCCCTGTTGTGACTCGCTTCTGGTGGGATTCAAACTACATGAAGAAGAAAATGTGATGGATCTCCTGGACTAAGCTCACAATACCTAAGTCGTCTAGGTTCTTGGTTTTAGGGACATCCAACGGTACAACACGGCCTTTCTAGCTAAAGTACCTTGAAGAATGCTAACTAATCCGGACCGCCTACTTTCCAAAGTTCTATTAGGCAAATACTGCCAAAATACTAATTTACTAAAGGTGGAGATCACTAAGTGAGCATCCCACGGATGGAGAGAAGTTTTAGTAGGGAGAGACCTTCTGGTAGAACACCTAGGAAACGTTTCTGGCAATGGAACTTATACCAAGGTCTGGAACGTCCTCTGGATATCAACTGACTCAGCTCTACTCCCCTTCGGTCCTGTCAAGGAAGATGAAACAGACATGTATGTTTCAGACCTCCTCTTACGAGGAATTGGAAAATGGAATACCGTAAAAATTCAAGAGCTTTTACCTGAGCTTACAGAGGATATTCTCTCCATCAAGCCAAGCTCAATGGGGGAACTAGACTCCTATTTATGGTATCCAGTATAATCGGGCTCTTACTCAGCTAAATCAGGTTATGCAACAGCTACGGAAAGCCTAAGAATCAACACCATTCAACCGGCAACACTGAGAGACATCAAATGGAACAAATTAACTTGGAATTTAGCTTGCCCCCTAAAGGTCAAACTCTTCATATGGAAAATAATGCATGAAGCCATATCTACTGGTTCCAATTACAAGGACGAGGTGCTTTACATAGCACTGGATGCATATATTGTGGAGATAATGACACATCTGACCATCTTTTCTAACACTGCGATTTTGAAAAGCAAGTTTGGGAACTCACACCTTTGAAGACACATTTCTTCTCAACTAGATACCCATCCTTTCCCCACACTCTAGAAAACTCTCACCATTGGACTTGCCTCCCACCATCAGGTGTTCCTGGTAACGCGTTCTTCTGGGTAATCTGGGCTTATCAAGTCCATATTCGATCTGTGGGCTTATGTTGGTGTCAAAAGTCTATGATATTTTCTTCTTCTAAAAGTTCCGTGAAAGGATCTCAGATCTAAAAACCGAAACATCCAAACCGCCGTAAAATCACGAGCAGATTTGATCAAACCAGCTCGCCGTACAACGAACTGAACAAACCGGTTCAGCTCGCCGTACGGCGAGATGGGGCATCCAGGACCAGCTCGCCATACGGCGAGCTGAACCGTCCCGGCTCGGTTCACCGTACGTTGAGCTGTCCGTCCTGAACCTTGCTCCCCGCACTCCCTACACGAAGCGTACGTCCCTCGAATCCAATCGTGCTCTAAACTGTGATCGTAATGAATCCCGTTTTGTCTCGATCCATCTTACCAATCGAGTTTTACGATAAAAACCTTAAAATCTCGTTTCCTCGTAAGAGCTAGAGTAAATCGTGTAACACGGAAACGGTTAGACGAAACATCGTATATTTTCCAACTACACTGTTAACTTGAGACGTCTTATGGAAACATCATCGTATTAGGAAACGATCCCGTCTAAAGTTGTAAAACGGTTTTATCGCAAAGCGACTCGAAAAGCCCTAAAACGCGATAAAAGCTTATCTACGATTTAGGAGAAATCCAACCCAAATATACAATGACGGTTTGACCATTTACAAGATAAATATCAAGTTTGGAGATAAATAGAAGATTTCCAAAGATAAATGGAAAGATCGAGATAAATGAAAGATTTCCGATATACTCGGATCTGGGCCAAAAAGGAAGGACTAAATCGCCTAAGAAGGAGTATATAAGCAGAAGATTGGGGACAAGAGCGGAGGAGGAATTTTAGACCTAGAAAAACGGCTGTTAGTTTAGGCGAATTTAGGACTTCGGTGGTTAGACTAGCAAGTCGGATCCTTAGAACGTT
>JABAYD010017655.1:0-23070 GCA_014822095.1 Diplotaxis tenuifolia
CAATGTCGAAGGGATATAACAGTGTACCTTCGGTGGAGTTGCTACTGGTCGCATGAAATTTAGCACCAAAACTCCCAGCGGAGCCACGCTTACCACTATTAGTTTTCAACATTTTCAGATATGGTGGATGCATTCTGCCGAACATCTCTTCTTCTACTAGGGTTTCTTTATATTATCCACCAGACCATATTATATCACACCATTATCAGTTAACCACATCTACTAATATTTTTATTAAATTTAGTATCAAGTTTGTACGGCTAGTTTTATGGCGCGAAAATAAGAGAGGTAAAAGTACCCCAGATTTACCGCAGTAAAAAATATTTCACGTTCACCGACGGAATGAAATAAAATAAAGTTTTAAACCACCGGCGATTTTTGAGAAAGTCTTTGGGTCGAAATCGATGAGTCGCGCCTAGAAATTAGTTATTTATCTTTCCACTAGATATGCAAATGCCCATAAAAACTTGGGTCGACCCATTCCCACAATTAAAACTTCTCGCGACCCTAGTATAAAACAGACTCTGATAGAATTCACCTCTTTTGTAAATCGTACAACCCAGCTTCATTTTGTGAAAATTCACGTTTTGGAAAAAAAAAAAGAAGAAGAGTCAATTCTTTTTATATCAAGTGTATAATAATAAAGGGTAACTGAATACTCACGGCCACAGTAAAATTGGATAGTTAACTATTTGGTTTATGAATATTTTTTACCTAGTTTATTGGTACATATACTTGACATGTTCAATTCATAGCTAAACATTATTGTAATTTTGATATATTTCAATGAAACTTTTAGTTGTAGATTTCTCTTTTCATATATAGGAGCCTTTTGCTTAACATATGAGAAAGCAGAAAATCTATATAGGTATGCAAATTACATGATTTAACTAATCACTACAGAAATTTCTTTTGAGCCTATAGTACGTCAAATTTCTAGTTGCTTCACATTTCGTTTTTAAAAGCGTAATAAGTCCCCAAGACTTAGAAGGTAAACATTACGTAAGTACCGTAGAAAGATTAATTATGCCACGATTAACTCAATATTAGCAGGCTCTCACAAAGACGGTAAATGAAAATATGTGACTAAAAGGGTAATTGTAAACAGCTCACGTATAATCTGGCTGTGGTTGAGGTTTACTTGATTTGCAAAATGCAATCTGCTTATCTAAGAACAACATGTGTTTAGAGTGTGAATATATAGTATTGTTCTAGTAGACAGTGCGAATCATTGATCATGATTCAGTATAGGTTGTGGTATATGTGTTGATGAATAGTCAAGATGGTGACGTAGTAGAGTAGAAATAGTTCATGAAGTGTGATTTGAACTAAGATAAAGGATACTTGATTTGTGAAAGGCGCGTGGCATGACCGATGTATTAAAAGAAGATTGAATGAAAAATCTGATAAAAGGGAAGTTTTGAAGAAAAAACAATTGATTTTAAGAAGAAAGGAAGATTAGCTTATTTGCTGAAAAAGAAAGTTTTCATCAAGAAGATTGTAAAACCTAGGGTTTCTTCCGAAGTATAAAAGGGGTTTAGGTTTTGTGTTACGTTTAACACATAGAAAGAGCTTTTAGCAATATACGTTTTGCAAGCCCGGAGAAGGAGAAGCAAAAGTATCTAGGGGTTAGGAGCGTAAGTGGTTCAGAGGCTCTCATAAGTCTGTGAACGAGTAAGGCTAGTCAACAAGTCAAGGTTTTTCTTGAGCTTGATTGAAAGATTGCTTTTAGAAAGAACTTGCATGCACTTTTAAAAAGATTAATCTAGTCGTATTTCTTGGAAAGAACTATCTCTGTGTTATTGTGTGTTCTAGTTTGTGTAGCTCGCATTATCTTACATTAACAAGTGGTATCATAGCGGGTATTTGTGCTTTTGTCTAAACAGATAGGATCCTGAGGAGTAAGATGGAGAGCTATCAAAATATTGTGAAGAACTCAAAGGTGATTCTGGAAGTATGAAACTATGGGTTCTTGAAAGCACGCATGAAGGCTACCATCAAGGGTATAGACCCATTGGCGTGGAAGGCTACGGAATCTGGTTAGACTTCACCTGTTGCAAAAGGTGAGGATGGAAAAGATGTACCCAAGAATGAAGAGCTCCAGACAGATGATGAGAACAAGATGGAAAAATTCAACGCTAGAGCTCTGACTGTCATCCATTGCAGTGTTGCCCGGAAACAATTCGAGTTGATTCAAGATGTGAGGCAGCAAAAGATGTGTGGGATATTCTTCACAGGCATTTTGAAGGAACCTTGAAGGTTCAAAGCTCGAGGAAGGACATGCTTGCAACTCGGTTTTAAGAACTAAAGATGGAAGAAAGCGAATCAATTGGTGATTTCAGTTCCAAGCCCAGTTCTCTAGCACAAGAAGCCCTCACCCTTGGAAAAAGTACAAAGAAAATAAGCTGGTGAAGAATTTCTTGAGGTTCTTACCTACAAGATTCATGGCTTACAAAGCGGCCATGAGTGTGTCCTTAAACATTGATGAGATGACATTCAATGAAGTAGTTGGTATGCTTCAGGCTCATGAGATGGAAGTGTCTGGTGGAAAGATGGAACATAAGGGAATTGCTCTTGCTTCGGTCGAGAAGGCGCAACCTGAGGATGATGATCCAATAAGTCTGTTGGTCATAAGGTTTGACAGAGCTCTACGAAAGGTAGAAAAAGGACACAAGAAGTTTGTTCCAGGAAGAAAGGCTATTGACTCAGACAAGAATCCAAGGAAAAGTGATGCCAAGTGCTACGAATGTAAGGGGTTTGGTCACTTCAGAACTGAGTGTCCTACTGTGAAGAGGAGAGAATTTTAGTGTCATGGCAACAAGGGGTATGGTCATACTCAGGCAGAGTGCGAGTCTGATTGAAGAAGAATACAAGAGAAATCCATGCTAGGAGTTAATAACAGTGATCCAGACAGCGAAAGTGAAGAAGAAGTAAACAACTTTGTGGCGTTTCTTGGCATAATGGAATATGAGTCGGGTTCTGAAAGTAATGCAGAATCAAACAATGAGCTAGATGAGAGTTACAAGGAAGTTCGTGAGGCATTGGTCCGACTGGTTATGGAGAATCTCACACTTGTTAAAGAAAAAACTCAGCTAAAAGATGAAGTTGCAAAACTTCTAGATGAACTACACAGAGAAGCTGAGATTGCCAAGGAGAGTGTTAACTTAATAAGAGAGAAATTTATTCTCGCCAAACAAGCTGAAGAACTTCGAGAGGAATTGGCTGCTGAGAAGAAGAAAGTCACTGATCTACAAGGTGAACTCGGTTAACAGTACAAGAAAATAAAGATGCTCAATGGATTCAAACAGCTGGACCAAATTCTAAACAGTGGAAGAACTGAAAACTCAGGAATGGGACTTGGCTATACTGAAAGACAAAATGGTGCTACGGGGATACTCGTTTTGTGACTCGAGGATTTTCTCATGCAGAAGAAAGTAAGACACCAACTGCCTCATGATCACCTCCTACTGGCTGCTTCTACTATGGGAAGTACGGTCATTACAAGAAGTATTGCTACAAGTATCTTGAAAGGGTCAAGCAAGCTTGGAGACAAGCAAGATCTGTAGAATCGGTGACATACTTTATGGATGGATGAGAAAAAACTGATCTTTATTCACATGTAACATGGCAAAAGTCTCAGATGATGCAGAATCAGATGAGCCGTTGTACTTTGATAGCAGCTGATATAGGCATATGACAAGAAGCGTTGGGTTCTTAGACAAGGTCTCAAAAGTTAAAGGAGGAAAAGTCACATTTGGGGACGGTGGATATGGAGTAATCCAAGGCAAAGGAGATACATGCAGCTCTGAGTCACCTAGACTAAGAAATGTATACTTTGTCAAAGGATTAAAAGAAAACTTAATAAGTGTGAGTCAGTTGTGTGATGAAGGACTCTCAGTGGTATTTTCAGCAACAGATTGCCGAGCTGTCAATTAGTATGGAGTGACTATATTACAAGGAATCCGATCCGGTAACAACTGCTACATGTGGAAAAGGAAGGTCAAATGCATTTCAGCACAAGGGAACACAGAGTTATGGCATCGCAGGCTGGGGCATATGAATGTCAGAAACTTGACCAACTTGGTGCACAATGACATGATTAGAAGTGCAACACAAGAAGGTACCTGATGTACGAACTCTATCATCATTGGATCTAGTACACATGGATCTCATGGGTCCGATGCAGAATTGGAGGAAAGCGGTATGTGTTTGTGCATGTTGATGACTTCACAAGATTCACATGGCTTAGACTCATCAGAGAGAAGTCTGACATTGTTGAGAGTTTTAAGATCTGGGTGTTGCTACTCATAAATGAAAAGGGAGGAATCAAGAAGATACGTAGTGATCATGGAGGTGAATTCGAGAACGAAACCATGACAAAATTCTGTGAGGCAAAGGGAATAGCCCGGCAGTTTGCAGCACCAAGAACTCCACAGCAAAATGGAGTTGTTGAGAGGAAGAATTTGACTCTATAGGAAATGGGTAGAGCAATGCTTCATGGTAACAAGATAGCAAATAAGTTTTGGGCTGAGGGCACTTAATACGGCATGCTATACGGTCAATCGGGTGTATGTCAGAAAAGGTAAAACGAAAACTCCTTATGAAATGTGGACATGCAAAACTCCTAATCTTGGTTATTTTCATGTTTTTGGATGCAGGTGCTATATTCTAAATGACAAGGACTATCTTGGGAAGTTTGACTCACGGAGCGATGAAGGGTTCTTCTTGGGTTATGCACAGTCTAACTCAGCATATCGGGACTACAACAAGAGATCTGAGATGACTGTGGAGTCAGTGAATGTTGTCTTCGACGATCTTACAGTAGACAGCTTTGTACAAGCAAAATCAGATGAAGAAGGTGAAGATACGACAACCAGTAGAAGAGAAGGATCATTTGAGGAAGGTCCGACTGAAGAAACTATACCTCAGCAAGTTCATCGAAACCACTCAGCGTCTGATGTGATAGGTGGTATTGAAGAAGGAAGAAAGACACAAGGAAACTTCATCAACTTCAGAGAAATGGTACAGTTCGCATATTTTGTATCATCCCTTGAATCTAAGACACATGTTGAAGCACTTGGTGATGAATACTGGATTGTTGCTATGGAAGAGGAACTCGAGCAGTTTTCCAGAAATGATGTATGGGAACTGGTGGCACGTCTTGATGGGGTGAACGTAGCTGGCATAAAATGGATCTTTAAGAACAAGACTGATGAACATGGAGAAGTGGTTCGTAACAAAGCAAAACCGGTGGCTCAAGGTTACTCACAGATTGAGGGAGTTAATTTTGAAGAAACCTTTGCTCCAGTTGCACGATTGGAATCCATACGATTGTTCTTGGGGATAGCATGTAATTTGAATTTCAAAGTCTATCAGATGGATGTAAAAAGTGAATTCTTAAATGGTGTACTTCAGGAGGAGATCTATGTTGAGAAACCAAAGGATTTTGAAGATTCAATACATCAAGACCATGTTTACCGTCTGAAGAAGGCACTATATGGACTGAAGCAGGCACCTCGTGCATGGTATGAATGACTCATTGGGTTCCTACCCAATGCTAGATACATCAGAGGTAGTGTTGATAAGACTTTATTCTTCATGGAGTATGAGAAGAATATCATAATTGTCCAAATCTATGTGGACGATATTACCTTTGGAGGAAAGTCTCAGAAGATGGTTGATGAGTTTGTTAAGAATATGACTCAAGAGTTTGAGATGAGCATGTGTGGCGAATTGAAGTACTTTCTTGGACTTGAAGTTACTCAGACGGATAAAGGTGTGTTCATCTCTCAGAGTGCTTACACACACAGCCTGGTGAAGCGATTTGGTTTTGAAAACAACAAAGTATCTAGAACACCGATGAGTACATCATTGAAACTTGCTCGAGATGAAGATGGATAAGATGTTGATGGGAAGCTTTATCGAGGGATGATTGGAAGTCTACTGTACATAACTGCTAGCCGCCCAGATCTGTCATTTAGTGTTGGGGTGTGTACCAGATATCAAGCCAGGCCTAAGGTATCACACTTAAATGTAGTTAAGCGTATCATCAAGTATGTCAAGGTAACTGAGAATCTAGGGGTGTATTACTCGAACAATTTCAATGCAAACTTGGTTGGATATTGTGATGCTGACTAGGCAGAGTGTGTTGATGATAAGAAGAGTACTAGTGGAGGATGTTTCTTTCTCGGAAACAATCTTATCTCATGGCTAAGCAAGAAACAGAACTCTGTATCACTCCCTACGATAGAAGATGAATACATTGTTGTGGGTAGTTGTTGCTCACAACTTCTTTGGATGAAACAAATGCCAGCTGATTATGGAATGCGCTCCGGTCCCTTTCTGGTGTACTGTGACAACAAAAGTGCTATTGATATCTCAAGAAATTCGGTCCAACACTCAAGGACGAAGCACATTGACATCATGCACCACTTCATCAGAGAATTAGTTGAAGACAATCATCTAGTAATCGAACACGTAATTACTGAATTGCAATTGGCTGATATAGTCACTAAATCTCTTGAATTTAATCATTTTATAACAGTAAGAAATGCAATTGGAGTGTGTAACCTTGACCTTTGAGTCAAGTTGTGCAGAGATTAGTGCATGTACTGGTTGATGATGTACATACAATTCATATTATGTTTGGAGCCTGAGAACGATGTGGAAAAGAGCTGCTTGGTGTGCCGTCAACTCTGTAAGATACATGTTTGCGTCAATATGTGGCCTCTATTACCCCCAAAGAAAGGGATGCAGTAAAAAAAGAAACAAAACA
This sequence comes from Diplotaxis tenuifolia, assembly GCA_014822095.1. Classification (NCBI taxonomy): domain Eukaryota; kingdom Viridiplantae; phylum Streptophyta; class Magnoliopsida; order Brassicales; family Brassicaceae; genus Diplotaxis; species Diplotaxis tenuifolia. Next base: position 6,776 of record JABAYD010017655.1, read on the forward strand.
TATCCAAAAGGAAATCAATCTCCAAAGAGAGACTAGGTATAAACAAGAATACCATGGGGGCTTCACTGCGCGTGAGTAAAGGTTGAAAACCAACAAAGTTGATGAAGGCGCAACAGTGTGAAAGCTAGCAATAAAAAGACAATCGGGTGCACTAGATCGTAAAATCTAGAAGAGTTGTATGTGCAACCTGAATCAAGTGCTGAGTCACATCTTGCAGTACATCACGAAAATGGTAAACCAACTGATCTAAAAAGTTTATTTTTGTTTTGTTAGTCAGCCAAATGTGAGTTGTAATTCATGTTATATTATTGATCTGAAAGTCTGATGATACACTATAAATTCTCGAATGTGCTTAATGACGATGTGTTTGGTTGAGAGAACTTAAGAGTTGTAGGTGTACAAAGGAGATGATTAAAAAGTCAGGGACCAGAAGTGCAAAATTTAAGAACAGTTGATTGATGATATTAAACGAATGAAAATAGTGGGTCACAAACCCTAAAAATTCCCAGTCGTGCTCAAGGAGCTTATAACCGCTGCCTCTTCTAGCATTCGTGTTCTATCAACCAAATAGCCGATTCTAAGATGGAAAATCCAAAGAACTCAACTCAAGAAGGTCAATCCTCTAATATCGAGAAGCATGTAGAGCATGAATCAAGTAAGATGCAACTCTCTGACGGTGAACCTGAGTCGACTCCGCCGAGAAACAATCCACCAGTGTCTACAGCTCTTCCGGAGATTACCGAAGAAATCGAGTCATTTGATACGGCTCAAGAGAAGGCAAGATCTGAGGAGAGTGATGAATATCAAGGAACCTCTGTTCTTGACGTAGATCCGGCGAAGGAAGCTGCTGAGCCAATTGGTGTACCACAAGACTCGGAGCCAAATCAGTCACAATATCTCACAGGAGTCACACCTTCTGATGCTTTGACCATGGGTGAAACACCGATCAAACAAGACGAGTCTCCTCTTCCCCTTGTTCTTGTGGGTTCGGAGAAAGAAGTGGCTGAGTAGAAAGAAGCAAGTGAAGCTGAGTCAGAATCAACTCAGTAAGACGAGGAGGTGAAGAAAGATGAAGCTGAGTCAGAATCAACTCAGTAAGACGAGGAGGTGAATAAAGATGTGGCTGAACAGAAGGAAGCAAGTGAAGCTGAGTCAAAATCAACTCAGTAAGACGAGGAAGTGAAGAAAATGAAGAGGTTATCTTTGTGAACTCCGTGTCTGATGAAAACTGTCAAGAAGGGAAGAAAGAAGCGTGTGCTACAACGGTTGGGGTTTTCGATCTTCAAAGAGACAGATATCCGAAGCCTTAAGCACACTAGTGTCATCTCCTTCACATAAAGATGCAGAACGGTCTCCAGCGAGTACACGATCAAAAAAAAGGTTCAGAACTGAGCATTGGTTCAATGCATGTGGTGATTAAGATAAGGTATGATCAGTTCCTGAAACGTAAGATAATTAATGTAGGATTAGTGTACATGAAAGAAACAGATCAATGGGGTTATTTAGCAGTAATCAGTAAGGGATCCATGGACTCTACTGTCTCGTCTCTGGGTGTATTTGTGAAACATGTTGTGGCTGAATTTTACGCAGGATTGCCCAGTATAAAGACTGAAGGAAGCAGAGGAAGTGACAGTAATGGTTTGTGATTATCTGTACAAGTTCTCACCAGCTGTGATCAATGAAGCCTTAGGTCTGGATCCATTAATTGAAAACGAGAAAGTTGAAGAAGCATCGTTGGATGAAGTATCGGTCACTGAGTTAGTTGGATTCCTTACTAATGGGACTCGGAAAGAGTGGGGCAATCTTACTACAGCTGATCCCACGCCATGTTATGGATCCCTTGTGATTATTGATGCTCACAACTGGATCCCCTCTACGCATAAGACACATGTGTCTCTTGACAGATCAAGGTTGATCTACAAAATGGATGATGGAGTTCGTGTAGATGTAGGAAAGATGGTCTTTAAGCAGATCATAAATCTTGGTGTGATGCAGCGAAATGACTCTCGCTGGTTGATCTTCCCTCGTCTAATAATGGGAATACTTCAGGAGCAACCTCAGATTCCTACACATCCTGTTGACAAGGTTGATCGTGATATTTCCTACAAGAAGGATAAGTGTATGGGAGAAATCTATGAGAAACGTAAGAACCAGGGCAAAGCCAAGGATGAGTTTAAGGGAAGAAAGTCTGCGCGTACACGTATTAAGCCATCTCTTGTCCCAGTGATTCCTGCAACAAGTTCCAGACTGGTCCACGCAGAGTTTCTGTCTAGGAATTGGGGTCAATAGTTGTTCCTCAGGGTGAGGGTGAGCTCACCAGGGAAGATTTGCAAGAAGCTCTTCAGGACACAACTCGGGCTCTTCAAGCATTGGCTGAGGTAGTTCAAGAGCTTCAGAACTGGGTGACAGGTTTGGTTCTTTGATTCTTTCTCACAAAATTAAGATATGTCTATCATTTCTTTGTGTTTTTAATCTGTGTGCTCAGAAGCAGGGGGAGAAGATGAAAACTGAGGTGAAGAGGACCTAAGTTTATGGGGGGGCATTGCAATCTATGTCGTTCTTTGTTTTTCTGTTGATTTAAAATTGCACCACTTGTTGCAATCTTTTATTATCCTTATTTTCAGACAGTGTCAGTTTATGGGGGGAGCGTTTATGTGTAATGTCCTTTCGGATGCATGTGTTTTGTTTGAACCCTTGGATAAGATAATATAAGTATGTTTTTTGGTTTTTGATTGCCTTGATCATATTAAGCATTAGTACAGAGTTTATGGTTGTGGTATTCTTTTGTCTCTTGCCTCTGTATCTCAGGTACTTGTGAGACGACGAATTAAAAAGGAGGAGATTGTTGATGTAAGGTCAAGACTGTGATGTAGCAGAGCAGAAGTAGTTCATGAAGTGCGACATGAACTAAGACAAGGGACACTCGACTTGTGAAAGGTGCGTGGCATGACCGATGCATTAGAGGAAGATTGAATGAAGATTCAGATAAAAGGAAAGTCTTGAAGAAGAAGCAATTGATCTTAAGAAGAAAGAAAGATTGGTTTATTTGCTGAAGAACAAAGAATGGGAAGTTTCCATCAAGAAGATTGTAAAACCTAGGGTTTCCTCCGAAGTATAAAAAGGGGGGGGGGTTTAGGTCTTGTGTTATGGTTAACACATAGAGAGAGCTTTTAACAATAGAACGTTTTGCAAATCCTAAGAAGGAGAAGCAAAAGCATCTAAGGTTTAGGAGCGTAAGTGGTTCAGAGACTGTCATAAGTATGTGAACGAGTAAGACTAGTCAATAAGTCAAGGTTTGTCTTGAGCTTGATTGAAAGATTTCTTTTAGAAAGAACTTGTATGTACTTTTAAAATGATCAATATAGTCATATTTCTTGAAAAGAACTATCCATGTGTTATTGTGTGTTCTAGTTTGTGTATCTTGCATTATCTTACATTAACAATATGTCATCCTTGTTTGAGTTAATCCTGGTATATGGGAGTTTGAGCTCAAATGAGGATATTTCCATGCTGAAAAAATCTTCACTTTTCTGTATATTCTTTCAGTTATGTTTTCAAAATTAATTTGACAAACAGAGTATTGAGAGTTTGTTACCACTATATGAGCAATAATGACATGGAGACTATGGTTATACAGGAAATAAATATGTGACACAATAACTGGTAAATTATTACAATTTATCTTTCTTAAAAGTTTAACTATAGATTTGTTTTGTTATATCCTATTAGAGTAACCATGGCCGTCTAACAGCACGAGCAAATGGAGTAGTCAAACAGGGTCCAATTTCTTTTTTTTTTAAGTAAACAATACTTTTAAAAGTAAACATATAAATTAGGGCCTGAAATTTTAAGGTTATAGATATATAACTAAATTTATAGCTTATAATTAAAAAAACATTAAATATATATAAAATATTTTTTTTAAACTATTACATTACATAGTTAAATATACTATTAATATTTTTTTGTTTTAAATAAATCGAGAAGGTCCTGAAAGTAACACTTTTAGTATTTAGTCACGGCGTAAGAAAATTAGCCAGAGTATGAAACTTTATATTTTTGAAGCAAACGTCCATCTATCGTCATTTTTGGCTTTCGGATTGCTATCTATTTTTGTTCTTTGATAGAATTATATCTGCTCGAGTGTTGACGAGTGAGGAAACATCAAACACCTCCTAAGTGAAAGCAATGAGCTAAACATTCTTTGGTGGGAATCTACTCTTACACCTAAAAATTATTCTATTTTTCTCTTTTGTCCTTTACTTCCCTATCATATATTCAATGAACTTTAGTGATGCATACTGATATATGTATATTATATATGTGAGTATTTCAAGAAACAAGTCCCGAATTCATACTTTGGACCTAAAAACATACGAGATATTGCTTTCTTTTACGAGAATAAAGATATATTCTTTGCTTTATTGTACAAGTTAATTATCTTTTCGAAAAGCTTATGGTGACAGACAGTTCATATGCTTTATACCACCTCTAAGATCTTAAGGGCAATCATAAAGGTAATCATTAATCATATTATTAACCATAATTCACACAATCACACCCAAATTTTCTTAACAAAATAATTTTAGTAGAAAAACCTATAGATATTCTTTTAAATCAACTTTTACCCATTCTTTTTTTACTTGTTTGCTTTCTTTTTCATTCATGTCCTTTCTTATCTCTCTTTAAGACTTTTTCCCCTCTTTTCTTCTTTCTGCTTTTTTCTCTTTTTGTCTTTCGCCTGCCTCTGTTATTATTAATATTTATTTGGATTTACATTTCCGTCCGTTTAACATTGAATTGTTAAACTATAAGTAAATTATAAACATTCAACAAAAGAAACATAACTTTTTTTGGAGCAAAAGAAACATAACATTTATTGTGCCTTTAGTATCCGATTCTTTCACTAGCTCTTCTCAATAGAGAAGGCAAAAGAACAGCGTTTTACAACCTTCCGAGAGGACATTGAGATTTAAGCTTAAAACAAACTTATTCAATGAATATGAATATCGAGAGACCAGTCATTAGGCAGAACAGAAGTTGATTAATACTAAATGATTACTAGCTAACTACCACAATACATTTAGTGAGATCAACCCAAAGTAAACTCAAGATTCGGCTTGAAGGGGCTTGTTCCGGAGATATTTGATGAGCTCATCTCTTCCGATGATTTCCTCTCATAACTTAAACACTTTTCATCTATTTCCTTCTGCTTAATTAAAAAAAAAATATAATGTGATTAATAGTTTGAATTATGTATGTTACTATGCATGATAATTATATAGTTCTTAAAATATGTGTATGATAATTATATGAATGGAAAGTGATCATGGACATAATCTTAATTAAACTATTGACAAAATGAGAAAGGTGAAGCTCAAGCAAATATATACTTACATTGTGGTAATTGTTAATCCGAACGGTATTATTTATCTTTATTTAAAGTCTTGATAGATGTTGTCAAAAAAAAAGTCTTGATAGATAAAACAAAGTGTAGAATCCCATGCAACATTAAGTGAAAGGGATTATAATGTTACATATTTAGTGTTCACGGTTATTGTATTTTGCAGTACATAATTATGACATTCGTACGAACATCTTAGCTAAACCTACTAATTGGCCTAAGTACTAGTGTTTGACATTGACACGAATATTTAAATCTATTCCAATTGTTCAGTGGTAACTGCCATGGTTTTGCTTTTACCCATATTGGCTTATAAGAAAAACTTAGATAACCGCACCTCAAGGCTTAAGCTTTCGCAAGTCATATATGTCCGTGTCAAGGTCAAAACAAAAACTCATCGTGGTCAATGTCAATGGGGTTAGGTTTTCTTTATTTTTCCTATAAATGTCTAAATAACGAAATACCTTTTGCTTTTGAAAATTTTTAAAGCGAACTTTAATGAAAGCCCTTTTTGTGGCACCCCTTTTGAGGGTCTCGGGTGATTTATCAATGAAAAAGAAATCGACAATGCATAAATAAAATTAAAATTAGTACAATATATACGTGTATATATACATAGTTATATTTGGAGAAAAAGATGAATCGTACCTCAGAAGGTAGCATAATTTCTGCATTGTTATCGATTAGCTTCCCATGCAAACGTGCCTCTCTGCAAAAGCTTTAGTAATATGAGCGTATATATATATTTGACCCCCAAAAAAATGAGAGTAAATATATGATTGTAGCTTTCGGGAAATAAATAAAATAAACAAAGAAATAAATAAAGAGAGGAAGCAAGGGTGATCCGGAAGATGCGAATTAAGAAAAACATCCACAATGATGATGCTCATGGAGGAATATTTAGAAAAAAACTAATTAAATAAACGGTGAATCTCACCAAAAGTTAATGATTCTATCAAAAAATAATTATTACATAAAGAAATAATCTTTATACGTGACAGTTACGATTCATTGATATCTATTTTTTAATTAAAATAATAATAATAATTAGAAATCAAAAAATATTTTTTCTAAAGAATTCCATGGAATATCACTATTGCATTGCAGATGCTCTGATGTACTGTTACACCATATATGTACGTACCCGGAAGAATTGGTCCATAGACCGTTTGATTTCTCTAATGGATTCGTCAATTCAGCGCTATCTCTAGTGTTTCTGTTCATGTCGAACATCCAATCGTCTGAGTTATTATCTCCTGAGGATCCATTTTCGTAGGCATCAGATTGTCCTGAATCACATAAAATTAGGGTTTCAATCATTATACAGTATATTTAAATTCTTGAATTCTGTACTTTTTCAAAATTACACTACAAAATAATCTGAAATTATTATCGCTAACCTGACGACGCTGCTGCTTTGTCGGTTGTCTTCACTGTTCTGTACATCTGATATCATATAAAAATACGACACAAAAATAAAACTAAAACACTTGTATGTAATTTACTGCAATTTGGACTAAGTGAAGAAAGCACAGTCTAAATAATGAAAAAGGTCTAAAACGCTTGTAAGGATATGATGCATGTATAGAATTATATGGCGATGAAAGAAGACCAAAGAAAGGAGACCAATGTACTGTTGCGTTCGGACAGTTGAATAGTACAAACCAATATTCAAAATATAAAACATTTATGTATATAGTAATATATATTATATACAAAGAGACATTGGAAAATAAAAAAGAGAACAAAATACTACTCCTTCTGTTTTTTATGTAGGTAGTTTTAGTTGAATGCATAAAGATTAATAAATATATTATTTGTTTTTAAAAGAATATTTGAAGTATAAATTAAAAATAGTTTAACCAATCATAAATAAGTCTATATTATTTGATTGGTCACACTATACCCAATAAAAATAAAAAATACATTGGATAACCAAAACTACTTATATTTTGAAACAACCAAATTTTCGTTAAACTATTTACAATATGAAAAGGAGGGGAGTAATATAAAACTGTGCAGATACAGAAGCATTCATTGACACTATTAATGAAATTTACGATTTTCATGTACGCATGCATGAATTTATGTGTCTTACCATGGTCAAAGCAATGGAAACATGGTTAACGTATAAATAAATCTTCCGATCTCTCTCTCTCTCTCTCTCTCTCACACACACTTTAAATGTAAGATCAAAACCATTCATCATTGAGAAATGATGGTGTTTCTTGTCCTCTCCCTCTCCCTTTCTGATTTTTATTTTTATTAGAACTATTTTATTTATTTTGGAAAGATACATTAAATTTGGTAAAAATCCTTACTTAGAATGTCCTAAGATTTTGTATGCTAAGAATATAACCAACTAAACCCAACAATGTTTGATTCGGATGATAAGAAAATATAAATCCCAGTGGTTATATAGTAAGTATAAAAGCCAATTAAAGAGTGGTTTTTTTTGGGAAACTTAAAGAGTGGTTAAAATTAAAGAATGGATAAATTAAAGAGTGATTAAAATCCCCCAACTTAATGTCCTAAGGTTTTTTTGGGCCAATTAAAAATGGTTAAAAACCCCAATTAAAGAATGATGATATGAAACCTAAAGCAGTAATTTTTTCTTGAATATCTTGAGATTTGTTTTTTAATTTTTTTTATCTAATTAGCACAATTACGTACGTAATTTCTTCAACCCTCTGGTTCTCTCTCCAACTTTCTGTTCTATGCGTGTCAGTAACAGTAGAATTGAGAAATTTTGGTTAACTCGTAACAAGACAAGTTTATTCTTCCAAGAAAAAAAAATTGGAGAAAGTCTTGTCTATAAGGACCATCAGATCTAGGCAAGAAAAAAAAAACAAAAGAGATTTTATCTGACTAGAGTGAAACTCCGATTTAAGGAAGTCACCGAGTCAAATGCATCGATACACGAGATGTTTATTTTCTAACTGAAATATACATAATTATTTTTGTACTTCCACTAACTATATACATATATATAAATAATGAATTTACATAAAAATTATCTAATAAATTATTTTTCTTAATGACAGAATTGTACCTGCAAATGGGATTTAACATGAGCCAATGTGAGATCTTTGACATCCATAAGCTCAAGAACTGATTTTGGTGTTGCTCCTAATTAGATTCATGTAAAATAATTAAAAGCCCATTAAATGATTTAAGAAATCAGAAAAGAGATAAAGGGAACATACTTTCATGGCCACCGAGCAATTCAACAGCGTGAACGAAACGGGCATGAAGAGTGGTTGTCCATCGCATCCGAGGAGCTCTCATGCTTCGTTTAGCTGGGAACCTCGGCATGAATCTCGCTCTGTTTAGAGGCTGATGATAATGTTGATGATTGTGGTAATTAGGGTTAACTCTACTGGTACCAAAGCTATTGTTGTTGTTGACTCCGGTGGGAGCGGGCGAAGAAGAGGGAAATAGAGACGACGGATCGAAAGGGAAACACGGAGGAGGACGGTGATGATGATGTGGAGGAGGGTTTTGGTATAGAGGGATTCCTCTTATCGGTCTTAAGTGAGCATTAAGGTCATGAGCAAGAAAACCTTGCCAGTGTTGTTGTTGTTGTTGCTGTGTCGGAAACTGGAAAGAGGTGAAGATGTTAGAGCCGTTGCAATTAGGGAGAAGGTGTGGATGTTGTACTTGATGATGATGAGAGTTGTTAGAGAGTGAGAGGTCTTCGAGTGGATGATTATTGGTTGATTTTGATCTGGAATTAGATACGAGAGAAGATGTTCTTGAATCAAGAGCTCTTCTCCAAAACCCTAAGTCGAGCTCCTCATGATCTTCTCGATCTGTTGTTGGTCTTCTTCTTTGCCACGCCGATGATGGCTTGCTGTTTGGAGGACTTATTTGTAAGGATAAATCAGGCTGAGCAGTAAAAAGCTCCATAGAAATTCTTCAGTCGATTTCCAGAGATATGAACCCTTGTTCTTGTTTTCTTGAATCTGGATAAACACACAAAAGTCTTTCTCTTTTTATTGTGGGTAAGCAGGAAAAAGAAAAGGGTATTAGGATTTGGGGAGGAGACTTCTGAGTTTTGTTGAGAATGTTGTTTCTATTGTTTTGAGATTAGGTTGTTTTTGCAGAGATTTTTGAGATATATAGAGAGAGAGAGAAAAAAACCAATGACAAGGCAGTATGTAGTGAATGGCTGTTTCTTTTGTGTGAAGTATATGTAAGAAAATGACACTTGAGTAGTGTGTGAGAGAGAGGAGAGAGAATGTGGACATGGGGGGCTAGAGGAACTTTAGGTTAAGAAAGGAGCTAGAAGAAGAGAAGCAAGTAATGAAGAAAATTGACAGAGAAAAGAGGAAAATAAATAAAATCAAAAGTGGTAAATGGTAAATAAGGCTCTCTTCTTTCTTTCTTTCTTTGCACTCTTTTGTTTTCTTTGGAGGAGAAAAGTAAAATCTTTATTTGTGTTTTATTCCATTTTTATTGTTTTCTTTATTTACATTCCACCTTCTATCTTCTCTTTTTATTTTCTTCTTTCCTAAAACAAGTAAATTCGAATAGCTAAATTCAAATTCTCTAATTGAGTATGTATGTATTTAAATAAAACGAAACTATTCCTTTATTTCTGCTAGTAAAAACATTTAGCAATTCAGTTAACTCTACTTATATCAAAAAAAATTGTTCCTTATGAAAAAGACGACCTCCTACGCAATTTAAAGAAAATAGAAAATGTTCTAATTTCGTTTTGAAATTATGTGATGTTTATGTTAAAAAAATCCATCGAATGTCTTTCTGAACATAAACTAACTAAAATATCCATCATATGAAGAATAATAGAAAGGTGAAAACTTTGGAATGGTTATCTTTAACAGCCCACACGCTCTCTATGCTTTGCTTTCAACTGAAACCCAAGGTAGATTTCTCCTTTTTTATAAACCCTAAATTCATTCCAAAAAGAAGCATATAATTTATCAAACAAAGGTTTAAATCAGAAAAGAAAAAGAAGAACAAAGAAAAAGATGAAAAGAGAGAGTGAGAAAAAGGAAAAAAGAGGAACAAAACAAAGTTTGCTTATTTTAGCTCGTATGACTCTCGTTCACATGATTATCACTTTTCTCCCCCCCCCCCCCCCCCCCCCATGTTTCATTCCCTTTCATTTGTAGATTATTATACATTAATGATTACTACACAGTTTTTGAATAATCGGTTTTAGTACTTCATTTGTGCAACTGCTACAGTTTTTTTTGACAAAGTTGTGCAACTGCTATAGTTCATATCGTAATATGAACGATGTGGCATAGCGCTGGTGCATGTATATCATATATATATATATATGATCGATGACCATTGTGAATTCTACGAGTACATCATCTTAATCTTATGTGTTAATTATTGTTTAGTTTAATAAATATTTTTGCTAAATTAGTTTAATGAAGTTAATGATTGATTTTATAAATCGCATTTATAATTTATAAGTTATATATTTTCTAAAATAATTTTGATTGTTTCGTCAATGTGCATCATTATACAGAAAACCCTTATAAAAGAAAAAAACCGATACAGAAACAAGTGTTTTTTTTTCTTCTGAAAACTGAATTAGAGTCATTGACATGTTAATGTATTAATTTGTAACAGTTATCACTAATTTTCACCGTGTTTGAATATGAATGGGGTGACTTAGACTAAATGTCATATACTATATATGTCACAAATTAAAATCATACTTAAACTTAAATAGCTTTTTCACTAGAAAAAATGAATTTTATGTCATACAAAGACTAAAAAGACAATGATTGGTTTGTTATAATTAAGTGGATGACCCATAACCAAGACCAAAACAAGGCTCATCCGGCCGGATCATAGGTGGTCATAGTGTCTTATTTTATTTTCCATATATTACACTACAAGAAATATGCACATTCTTAGCACACGATAAACGCTATGGTAGAGCTTTTATAGTGAAACTGCTAATGCTATGTCATCGGCAGCCATCATAGGTCACCCATCTACAATAACATTTTTTAAATGCTACGAAATGTGCATATATGATAGCAATATTTGAATGATGTTATTAACTTAACTATAACACTACTTTCGTACTATGATAGGTTCTACAGTAAATCTAAAATAATTTTAATTAAAAATAAAATAATTGACAATTAAAACAAAATTTGTTTTATATATAAAAATAAATTAAATTTTATTTATAAATTTAAATTGGTTTACAAATAAATTTCGGTTTACACAATTAAACCATAGATTAAAACAAAATCAAACCACCACAATTTCTCCAATTTGGTTTACACACCAAACCTAAAAAACTAAACCTAAAAAAAACTAAACCTAAAAAAAATACTCAGCCGCCGGAGCTTCCTCTTCTTCTTCCACGGGTCTTCTACCTCTATCATGTCACGGTCTTCTTCAACCACCGTAGGCGAGCGCGTCGGTGGTTGTGCTGCTGCTCTCGGTCACTTCGCTTGGTCTCCGCCTCACAACCATGGCCAGTCGCCACCACTTCGCTTGGTATCCGTCGTACGCCTTGCCTCCTCCAACTCTAAGACAAACTAAACGAGTTCAAAACAGAGAGAGAGAGAGAGAAGCAAAGAGAGAGAGAGAGAGAGAGAGAGAGAGAGAGAGGTCGATCTGTTGTGGTTGTTGTGGTGGTGTTAGACGGCGATGGTGGTCACGAGTGATGGTGGTGACGAGTGATGGTGGTGACGAGTGACTGTTGTGAGAGGTCGTGGGAAGGAGGAGTTTAGTTTGAGATCTATGAAAAAGAGATTGCAAAGGTCTGTGAGAAAGAGAAGAAAAACATAATTAAAAATAAGTGAATAATTACATCCATTAGATTGAGATCTATGAACGATTGGGATTAGTATTTTAGTTATCCTTGTCACTATGAATTGGCTTCTCCTATTGGTTAAGGACATTTTTTAATTTAGGCATCCAAAAGAGTTATCACGAGAGGGAAAAAATTATATGTTTGGCGCTTGCCTAATTTTTATTCAAGTATTGGAGAATTAGTTCCCGCTAACTGATGTCATAGCATTTATACTATCATAACATTTATCTAATGCTGTTATATAATACAAAATTTTTTAAATCATCTACGATAGCAAATCAGTAAAACGAGCTATCGTAATGTGCTATGAATGTGGACTTTTTTTGTAGTGTTAGTAGATTTCTAATTCTTTATTGGTTTAGGTTTTGGATACTTTCCATATTTCTATATATTGCAATCCCTATATAAAGGGACCTTATGATTAATGAATGAGACACACCAATTCCCCTTATTCTCTAACTTGTTTACAACACGTTATCAGCACGATTGTCCCCAATCACGAGCCTAAAAATCAGACAAAGAAAAACCCTAGCTCTTTCGCCGGCCGATCACTAAGCCTGCACGGCTCTTTCCTTTTTCCCGGTGAAACCCTAGCTTGCGTGAATCATCCAACCAACCGCGTCTCCTCAGACGATCCGTTCCCGACCACGTAAAAGCATCCAACCGTTCGCAGTACGACGATCTCAAGCTCACGACTCCAGCTCGCGACCCGGCTAAGACGTGGCTCTCCTTCTCTCTCTAGGTGGTCCGGTTTTTAAATCCTACAAGATCAAAGGTAATCATCTAAAACCCTAATAATAGAAATCAATATCCTAAGGTTGGAATCAAGAAACTTATGATAGGATATATATTAGATTTTGTGATTACTTAGTCATATAGAACCGGATGTTAGGATTAAAATTGGGATTGAATACCCTAAACCCTAAATATGAATTCGGATTGATATTGTTCTTGTTTGATTAAAATCAATTGATTGCTTGAGGTTTAGGATTGATAGATAGATTGTACGGTTTAAAATCTAATCTTGAATTGAATCTCTAAAGGCCTTGAAACCTTGAAAAAGACTTTTGCTTGATCCGTTTTGATAAATCGTTTTGAGGTTTGTGGATCATTGATTAACCGATTTGTTTTGATTGAAACCCTAAAACATATCGCTCGAATTGCTAAGTTGATAAAACCCTAAAATCCTAATCCGAGTTGATTTATGATTTAAGTAAAACTGGATTTAACAAAACCCTAATCCTAATCCGCACTGTTTTCTTGATTGACATATTTGATTGTTTGCATCATCATATCACATGGCCGTGTGGCCTATGCATCTTGATCATATATAATTTGTAACATAATGATTGTTATCGCACCATGGTCGATTAGAATTGTTTGATCAAGACTTTTATGTATTCGATTTTTGTATTGTTTGGTGAAACCCTAACTTTTGATTGATCATGATTGATTCAGATGTCGAAAATATGCAATCTAGACTAAGCTGCCCTAAATCTCTCCAGAGATAATTATTTACAGTGGGCACTTGATACTAAGATTTGTCTAAGGTCAAAGGCACTCGGTGACACTATCATCGAGGGTAATGATGAGAATGACAAGAATAGATACTGGGCAATAAGCATAATTCGTCATCATCTTGTTGAGGGTCTAAATGATCAGTATCTCACAATAGAGAATCCACTTGACCTTTGGACCACTTTACAGCGGAGATATGATCACCAGAAAACGGTGTTACTACCAAAGACTACATATGAGTGGAGGAATCTCAGACTCCATGACTATAAGTCCGTGGTTGAATACAACTCACAGTTGTTTAAAATCGTCTCAAAGATGAGACTATGTGGTGAAGATATATCAGAGAAGGAGTTATTAGAATATACCTTCTCTACATTCCATTCAAGCAATGTGTTGCTGCAACAACAGTACAGAGAAAGAGGCTTCACCACATATACTGATCTGATCTCGTGCCTACTACTGTCCGAGGTTAAAACTATTGATGAAGAATAGTGAGATGAGACCTCCTGGATCAGCCCCGTTACCAGAAGCCAATAAGGTTGTAGAGGAAAAGAAAGATTCTAAAGAGGAAAGCAAGTTTGTAAGGAGATTAAAGCATGTGGAAGGCAAGTTTGTATGGAGTTTAAAGCATTTGAAAAGTTACTTGGATTCTTTATCGGTGGCATTGATGACTCATGTTTGTCTCAAGGATGTACGTAAGTAAGACTAATCATATGGAGCCGTGTTTTGCAAATTACAGTGATAACCTGTCCAACGAACTCAGGTTAACAACCCCGTAAGACACCGATTCCCAACCCCTCTCATATGAGTCTTTACTACGTTTCCATATAATTATTGGTGTGTTTGATATTCTTCAACTCTAATACTTCACCTTTTAATAACTCTTTTACATGATAAGTTGTCACTAATTGACCTGTAGATCAATTGGTGACAGTTTATCATATGAGAAAGTTGTTAAAAGATAAAATTTTGGGTTTGAAGAACTCCAAACACACCAACAACCAAGATAGAAAGTCAATAAAAACTCACATGTGAGGACATTTTCCAGATTTACTGCTTGGCCGGATCTTTTATTAAACGCATATAGCTGATTGCTAGACCATTACTTATGAAGTCAGAACTCCCTGTATCAGTATGGGGACATGCAGTATTACATGCAGCAGGGTTAATTCACATCAGGTCATCTAGTGAGCATAGATATTCACCATCCTAATTGCTTACGGGTCATGAGCCAGACATATCCCATATTAAGACTTTTTGATGTATCTTTTATGTTCCAATTGCTCCACCACAGAGAACTAAAATGAGACCACAGTGGAGGATGGGAATATATGTTGGATATGACTCCCCAACGATTATTAAGTATCTTGAGCCAACCACGGGTGATCTATTTAAGGCCATATACGCAGACTGACACTTTGATGAGTCCACATATCCGACCTTGGGGGAGATAATAGCCGGTTGGTAAAAGAAATAGAATGGTTTTATCCATCAAGATCCTCGGACTAAAGAATGTGATATAGAAGTCCAAAAGATTATACATCTACAAAAGCTAGCTAATCAATTGCCAGATTCATTTGCTGACCCGAATAGAGTGACTAAGTCATACATACCAACTTGTAATGCACCAGTAAGAATAGAAGTCCAAGACGGACAAAGTTAAGTTGCTACAGAGTCTAGGCAACGTTTAAAACGTGGTAGACCAATTGGTTCCAAAGATAAGAGCCCTCGGAAATCAAAGAAAGGTGCTGAACCCGTGGTTGTGGTCGAGGGAATCCGAGACATGGACGGGCCGGCCGAGAACGAGCCGGCCGTACCGACCAAACTGGTCGAGCCTCATAGGCCAGTCGGGCCGGATGAACTAATTAATGAACCTCTGGACGCTGAAACTCATGGTACACTCATGTCTGGAACACAACGGAACCGAAAGGATGTCGACATCAATGATATATTTGATTCAAGGTAGCACTTGAACTAATGGATTTAGATGAGGATCAAGAATCCACGTCCATATTGTGGGAACCAAAATTCGCACCGTCAGTATATCGTATAAAAAAGGAAAGTAGGAAAACCCTAATTTCCCTGAGGTCCCGTATATCTGAGAAACCACGCGCAAAGAAATCAGAACTCGAAATAAAGATGATAGAAACAGTAATAAATCGTAAAGAAAAGAGAGCAAAATAGAATCTTATTCCCGAATTCACGTTTGAGCGTAACAACAAGTTAAGGTGCCTGGGCTACGATAGCTCTCGGCGAGATTCCTAGTTCTAAAACCCGAAGGCGGCTAAACCTAATTGAGTCGCAGCTCGAATAACAAAAATAGAAAATGCCTAAATTGCCCTAAGTGCTAGTTTGTTGTGTAAAACGTTCTCCCTCTATGCCTCTCATATTGAACTCCTTATATACTCCCTTCTAGGTCGGTTTACGCCTTCCTCTTTTGCCCTTAAGCCGTAATCGTCCAAAAATGGAGATATTCCATTTTTCCGATCTTCATGATTATCTGCGGAAACTTTCCATTTATCCGCGGAACCTTACATTTATCCGTCTAAGCATAAC
>JABAYD010017658.1:0-10479 GCA_014822095.1 Diplotaxis tenuifolia
ATTTTAAAATATAAATTAATATTTCCAAAAATTATGAATATGTTTACAACCGTAATTATTATATTTACAAATACAAATAAATAATATTTTAAGAGAGTATAAATACTAAATTAAAAATTATATTTTAAATAAAAAAATTATATTAATGAATTAATCTTTTTGTTTAAAATTATTTTAAAGCTAACTAAATTATTAACACAGACTCGCGCGTAGCGCGAGTATAAAATCTAGTTAATGGTAAAAAGTTAACGACGTTAACCTAAATAAGCCAAACTACTGTATATAGACGATTTCAAACACATTGACGAGCCCATCATGTTTCCAACCAACAAATAAGAAAAAAACTACGTTCAAAAAGGAAAAAAAGTTTCTTAGCTACACGAAGTTTATATTAATATGGTGGAAACCATCCAATGTATAAAAATGTGTCAAAAACTGCACGAAATATGTCAAGAACTGCACGAAGTATATGTTAATACATGCTACATGTACGAAGTAAATGATATTATGGTGGCAACATCACAAACGAATTTAATTGATCTTTAACTAAGTTAATGGGTCAATCCGTAATTTATAAAACTTAATAAACTTAATTTATTTTAATTATTAAAGTTAATAAAACTAATAAACTTGATAAACATAATATTTTTCTTAAACTTAATAAAAATTTTAAACTTGATAAATTTATTAAACTTAATATTTTTTAAACTTTTTAAATTTTTTAAACTTAATAAATTATTAAAATTCATAAACTTAATAAACTTAACAAACTTAATAACTTTATAAACTTAATAAATTTTTAAAACTTGATAAAATTTATTAAACTTAAGAAATCATTATGTTTATTAAGTTTGTTAAGTATATTAAGTTTTAATAACTTATTAAGTTTATATGTTATTAACTTTGTTAAGTTTATTAAGTTTATGAAATTTAATAATTTTATTAATTTTAATAAATTTATTAAGTTTAAAAAAAATTAAGTTTAATAAATTTATCAAGTTTAATAGTTTATTAAGTTTAAAAAGTATTATTTTTATTAAGTTTATTAGTTTTATTAACTTTAATAATTAAAATCAGGAAAAAAGTTTCTCACCTACACGAAGTTTATACTAATACGGTGGAAGCCATACAATGTATAAAATTGTGTCAAGAACTACTTGAAGTATATGTTAATACATGCTACATGTACGAAGTAAATGATATTATGGTGGCAACATCACAATTGAGTTTAATTGATTTTAAACTAAGTTAATGGGTCAATCCATAATTTATAAAACTTAATTGATTTTAATTATTAAAGTTAATAAATTAATAAACATAATATTTTTAAACTTAATAAAATTATGAAATTTGATAAATTTATTAAACTTAATATTTTTTTCTTAAAGTTAATAAATTTATTAATTTTAATAAAGTTATTAAACTTTATAAACTTAATAAACTTCATAAAATCATTTAAGTTTATTAAGTTTTATAAATTACAGATTGACACATTAACTTAGCCTAAGATCAATTAAATTCGTTTGTGATGTTGCCACCACAATATCATTTACTTCGTACATGTGGCATCTATTAACATATACTTCGTGTAGTTCTTGACACATTTTTATACATTGGATGGTTTTCACTATATTAGTGTGAATTTCGTGTAGCTGAAAATCTTTTTTCCTTTCAAAAATAATGTCCTCTATCAATTCAGTTGTGACTTGAAACCTTTCGAAAAACATGTGGAAGATGAAAATGAAAGTTATTCGATTGTGGAATGGGACTTGTCAATTTTAGTTAAGACCCGTCCAATCAACAACATAATAGTAGTAGAGTAATAAATTTAATATTACACTAGGTTAATATAAATAAATTAAAAATTCTGTAATTATATATATAATTAAATTGATTTAAACTCATAAATAAATATTATTAATCCAAAAAATTATTTTTCTATTTTATATGGTAGATAATTAAATTTAGATGATATTAACATATATATATATATATATTATATTTTTAATATCAATATCTATCAAATGATGTTTCTTGTTCATATTTTTTATCATTTGTATCTTTTAATAACAAAAACTTTAAATCATTGATAACAAAATTTTCATTATGGAATGTTTAATAGTTTCAACAATTTGTATATATTTCTAATAATTTCATATTTTAAATAATAAATTTTCAATAATTTTAAACAAAAAATTGTTCAAAGAAAATATTTATTTATTTTATATGGTATATATTTTAATTTAAATGATATATATGTGTGTTAATCTTATTTTTAATATATATATATATATATATGTTAATATTATTTTAATCTTAATATTTTAAATATTAAATGAGACTTGCTAGTATATGATTGTTTAATTATTTTTTTTTGTCATAAGAAATATTTTAGCAAAAAATTTGATGTGAATTTTTTAACAGTTTTAGTAATTTATAATCGTTTTAAAAAAATTTAAAATATAACATATACAAAAAAAAATTTAAATTTTTATCTATGGTTAATGTGATAGTTTAATTTATTTGAAGATTCTAAAATTAAATAAAAATGATAAGGAATATACTATTTTTTGTCAAATTATTATTATTAAAAATCATTAATTGTCATGTATACTTCAGTCATATTAGGCAATTCTAAAATTTTATTTAAAGAAAAAAAAAGAATATTAATAACTAATTTATTGTTATCTTAATAAAAAGCTTATTATATATATCTATTTATATGAACCAACTTAATTCTCTAAACATTCCAAGAATCATTGTGGTGATGACACATGGCTACCTCAAATGTTGTGATGTTTATCAAATAATATATATGGGATATAAATATGGTTAAACTTGGAAATTTTAGTTGAAAAAAAACCAATATTTAATTATATTTGAAACTGTGGAACAAAAATACACAGAAAAACGATGCACATGTCCAATTTTATATTTTTGTATTTTTGAATTTATAATCTCACTCTGTGCAAGGCGCGAGTCTTTTCCTAGTAAAGATGACTAAACATAGTTCTTAAATTAATATGGAATATTACATTATACAAAATTACTAGATGATAATCCGCGCGCATGCGCGGGGTGAACTTTTATAATAATGTTTGTTCATTAAATTGTTTTGACATTTTGCAATAGTACAATATTTTATCGATTGTAAAATCACAAATATAAATGTTGATATCTTAAATTATCACTGGTCTCGACGTTTGAGACTTCGACAATTTTGGTTTGATTGAGACGGATTTTTAAATTTTGGTATTATACTCACAAGTCTCATTCGGGTTTTACTAATTATCGGATTAGATTCGGTTTGGTTTCTTCTCAATTCAGTTTAGATTAAATTGTAACTAATATCTGAAATCATCCCAAAATATATTTTTAAATCTCACAATGTGACAAAATATTTAAATTATTCATAAATTTAATTGAAAACTAGTTAAACTATCCAAAATAACTAAAAGATATTAAAAATAACAAATTACACAAATCTTTTGAATACTATAAAATATATAAATTACCTTAACATATATTAAAAATTAAAATATTCTACATATCATAGTTCAAATTTTGGTTTGGTTCAGATTATAACCAAAACTCAAAGTACTAAGTTCATAAGTCCAGTTCGGATACTTTTGTATAATTGCTCGGATCCAAATTCGTTTTTTTTTCCGGTTCAGATTTAGGTATGTACTTCGCCTTAAGGTGAAATAAATTATTTTTAACATTTCATATGTACAAAAAAAATTAATTTTTGCGATAAAATGACAAAAGGAGATTAGGTTTCTATTCTCGAGTTTTTTTACTATTGACTCTTCATAAGTGATTTAATTTTCTACCTTGTATATTTATATCTTAACCTAGTCAAGCTAAAATATTAAGATTTTAAACATTTTCACTGAAATTTTTAAATTAACATATATTTTATATGTATATAATTTGATTTAATTGTTATATATATATAATATAAATATCTACTAATTATATTTCATACTCGTACGATTTATGATAATTTGTTTCTTGCTTGGAAAAAATAAAGTATAACTCATTTTAATTATTTTTAAGACTTCATATGCACAAAAATAAATTAAGTTTTGCGATAAAATGACAAAAAATTGTTAGGTTCCTGCTCTCGATTTGTTTACTATTAAATTTTCATAAGTGATTTAATTGTCTACCTGGTATGTTTATATCTTAATCTAGTCAATCTAAAATATTAAAATTTTAAACATTTTTTCACTGAAAATTTTAAATTAACATATTTATATATTTATATAGTATATAATTTTATTTAAGTGATATATATATATACACACTATGAATATCTACTAATGAGACATCATATCTGTACGATTTATGATCATTTGTATCTTGCTTGGAAAAAATAAAGTTAAACCATTGATCATAAAATTTTCAATGTGATACTTTTAAAATTTTTAGTTATTTATGATCGTTTTAAAAAATTCAAAATATAAGATATACGAAAAAATTTCATTTCATTATGTATTTAATGTGATTTTTTAATTTATTTTAATAATGTAAAATTAAATAAAAGAGAGAGAGAGGACACAAAAATATCTATTATTCATAATCATTAATGCATATATATGTTAATCATATTAGGAAATCCTGTAGCTTTTGTTTATGGAAAGAAAATATATCGTTTGTTACACTACTAATTATTTTAATAGTTAGTTTAATAAAAAGTATAGTATATATTTATATGAACCAAGTAATTTTCTAATAATTCTAAAAATGCTTCTGGTGATGACACGTGGATACAAGAAAATGTTGTAATGCTTCATGATTAATTAATAGGAGATAAGTTTCCTATTATAATATATTAATGTATATCAATAATCTTGGATTTGGATCTATCTCACAATATCTTCCAATTGGTGACCCAAATCACCCCTAATTGTATCTTCATGTTTTGATGTCTTTTGATTATCTATGCTAGTATTTGATGCAAAGAGAAAAAATAAATAAATGTAAATAAAATTTGAATTCTATTTTTTTTGTTAAAAATATTTGACCTTTTTGCTAAAGAAGTTATAAGGATCTCTGTTAAAAGACGCGGACGCCTAGCCTATTAATCGCTTGAATCGATTTTACCTAAATCAGTAAAATAAATTGGATTAAAATTTAAACGGTGAAAAATCGATTAATCGGTTTAAAATCCGACTAATAAACCCAAAAAAATTGGACTTTTTGTCTAAAATTTGGGCCATAAAACAAGGGGAAGTTTACTAAAATAACTCAAATTAATCTAGTAATTGCTAGAATAACTCAGAAAAATTTAAAATTACTAACTTTTTTTTATTGTCGAAATTGCCCTTCTTTGCAGTTGTGACGAAAAGGTAATATTACAAAAGGACCATTGGAATTTTTGAAAAAATCATCGACGACAGATTTGTTTACGAAAAAATAAATCTATCGATATAGAAATCTTTTAATTTAAACGGTTGTTCAATTAAAATCTGCCAAGTGCTTGGTGTCAGACTTTTGATTCACGGCAGATAGTTTTGTGTTGGCTGATTTGTCTGGCCGATTTGTAGTTGTCAACCTATTTATATGTTTTAGTTTGTTGAATGACATAACCGATTTTTTAAATTTTTAAGTTTTATTTTGGATCAGTAAGATTTTTAAGACCGCTTTATAATTATGCAGAACCGATTTTAAATGGGCAATAGACATAAATGTTAATGACATATTTGTCTAACCGATTTATTTTTGTAGTCGATTTTTGTATTCATTTAGTGGCAGATTTTCTAAATTTCCATCTTTGACGGCAGACTTGTAAATTTAAATATAAGTATTAGATTGGGTCAGATTTATTATACCAGACATATTCACACGAATTTCTGGTTAATTTCTCAAAGATTTTGGTTTATTTTGTATTGGTTCTGGTTTAGATTAATTTTGGTTTTAACTAATTTTAAAATTTAGTTGAAATCAATTTAATCTTTCGGTTTAACAATTTTTAACTAATTAGGGTTTACCCTTCTCTTCGCTTTGTCGTCTTTTTCCTATTGCCTTTCACACAAGAGTACGTGTTCCAGTTTCATGGTGATTAACGAAGTGTCTTTTAATTCATATTGATTGGAGATATGAATGACAGAATTTTCATCTCTAGAAAGTGGAAAGTTGAGAAAACTAAATAGTCATTTGAAGTAGATGATGAGAGAAGTAGCATATTAGTTGCTGCGAATGAGGAGTACTTCGAAACATTGATCTAGAAGTAAACGAGACTATATTCGAGGATTACAAATTTATGTTTTGCAATGTATATGTAATAATGCTACACGTTTTGTCCACCCGCTTTTGAAGTGCTGGAATAATGAGAGACTGAAACAGAACTACACATTAGATCAACGCAGAAACATGTGAAACAAAATAAAAGCATTCATACATCCAACTTATATGTACTACAAGTACAAAAAGAAAAGCATCCATCCATCCAACTTATAAGTACTACAAGTACTAAATAAAAGCATCCAAGTTACACTACTAGAAATACTTAAAATATTATAATCTAAATGTTTCCTTTTTGCGGAAGAAAGAAGTGAAACCGTATCTCGCAACTTGTCTGCAGTTTCTTGCTTTCTTTGTTGAATCAGAAACAAGAACTCAAGAAGTAACTCATATTCCTCGATTCTTTCCCTTAGCTCTATCGCAAATTCACGCTCTTCTAGGCTCTCTCTAGGTTCATTGATAAACTCACTTTTCAGCAACTCACTGCACCAGTAGAAATGATGTCTTAAACTAGACATGGTTCTTGACTTCTCTTCTCTGGAGGACACAGGACAAAACAGCTACACAATGGCTTAAAATTCATAAAATCAGTTATCTCAAGAAAAATAAAAACATATTATATTCACAAACCTCAAAGAGAAGAACACTAAGACGGTAAACATCAGAAGCATAAGTAGTAGGAGAACCAGACTCTTCTTCAGGACATGTATACCAACTCATCTCCATTGCTAAGATCTCTTTCATAGGAAAAGGTTGAAACTCCTCTTCTCTCGAGCCACTAATCTCTTGAGACTTTCTTGTTGCTTCCTTTGGTTTTTCCTCATCAGACCCGGAATACCACTCTATAATTGGGAATTAGGGATTTGAAATGGGGAATTGGAGATTTCGAATTGGGAATTAAATTTAACATACAATCAATCAATGAACTTCAAATTACCAGATGAGATACCTTACTAGATTATGCCTTCCTCGATGATGAAAGATGTGGAGAACCGAGGTGAAATCAAATTCTTCTTCCTCGACGATGACAAAGACGAACTCAATTTTAGGATGATTTGGATAACAAAAATGACGAGATTAAAGATGGATGTTCAGTTTCGTTACCGAGAAAAAGATGGAGGCGTTGGAAGAGTTTTGTCGAGAGGAGGAGAAGAAGAAGAAAGACCCGAGAAAGAAAGAGATGACTTTTATTACCTTCTTTTATTTTATTTTTTTTTAATTTTCTTCTGTTTTTAAAATAAATTAGGGCAAATAATGTTTAAGAGTTTGAAGTTTTTGGTAATTTTGCTGATCCCTTAAGTCATTCTAGTAATTACAATTTTATATGAGTTAGTCTAGTCTTTTCTCAATTAATTTGAGTCACTTTGAGTAATTTCTCTAAAACAAGCTCACTTAGACAAAGTAAGGGGGAGACTTTAACATATACTAGATCATAAACCGTCCGACTCGACGGGACTTTGTTTTTATGATATATTTAAACATTTTAAAAATTATAATATAATCGTTCTAGTTTTACTAATTAATAGTATACTGTTTAAACATAGTATGTTATCACTGTATTGTGTAACATGGCCGGCCATAAAATCTTGTGACCCGTAAACATTTTAATAAAAGTTTATAAAGTTTTATTTGGCTAAATTTAGTGCAAAGTTATATACACTAAACAATATAGTCAAAGTTTTAAGTTAATTTTTAATGAAGAATTGGAGGCTAATATATCACTGTTTGAAACTTATAATAAGAGTCAACATAAATTATATAAATAAGATATATATTGTTCTTGTTTTATTCTGAATACATTTACAACACAAGTACATATATGTATAAATAATTTTCATAACTAATATCAATGATATAAGGGAAATTGTAACAAATACCACTTTCCTAATACACTTTTTCATTTATACTTTAACCAACTTTACCTTTAAATTTTTGATAGGCAAAATACAATTATATCCCTAACTAATCAAACCTAAAACTATCGTTTCTTCCTCACGATTTCTTAAAATTTCAGATCCACCAAATCAAATCTGACGAGA
Organism: Diplotaxis tenuifolia; assembly: GCA_014822095.1. Taxonomy (NCBI): domain Eukaryota; kingdom Viridiplantae; phylum Streptophyta; class Magnoliopsida; order Brassicales; family Brassicaceae; genus Diplotaxis; species Diplotaxis tenuifolia. The sequence continues at coordinate 8,289 of JABAYD010017658.1, forward strand.
TCCGATGATTGTGACGAGTTTTCCGGCGAAATTTAACGATGATGACGAGTTCTCCGGCGGAATCTGACAATTCTGACGATTGTGACGAGTTTTCCGACGAGCTTTGACGATGATGACGAGTTCTCCGGCCGAATCTGACGATGGTGATGAGTTCTCCGGCGAAGCACGAACAAGACGATCTCTCTCGTGATGCCTAAGAAATTCTATCAAAGGTAAGAGGATAATATATGGTGGTTTTCGTCTCTTTTTGTAATTGTAGCCTGGTTTATCAAAATCGACATGTCTCTTGGAAGGAAGACCAAGTTCTTCTTATGAAGTTTTCAAATCTCAAATTTATATGATTTTATAAATTGGGTCATTTCTAATCTTATTGTTGACCTGTTAGCAATCAAAAGCGGATGAAGTCTCTAGTATCTTGGTAATGACTCAACTCAACAGAGATTTTAGTGAGCAGAATATTAATTATGCTATGGTTTTTAAATGAGCAAGATTCCCAGGAAGAGCTTCCACAAAACAGTGACGATACATGCCTTATAGAGACCGAAAGAGAGAATCGGTGGATTGGAGCTTGTGTATTTTATAGCTTCTGCAATGCCACACCTTGGTTCAAGAGGACACGAGCAGGTGACTTGAGAATTAAATTGTGTAGCTTAGATCCCTATTGTACTTATGCATCAGTGACTTATTTCTATGAACTAGAGTGAAAGGGTTTCAGGTGGAACCATACTCAAAACTGATTAAAAGCTTGATTTTCCTGACTTAGAACATAACTGTTAGAACTTCGAATAGTCAAGTAACCATGTGGTATAAAGATGGCAATTGGAGTAAAGGGATGTAACATTTTTTGATGTAGAGTTGTAGATGTGTTTGTTTGTTGTGTATTTTTGCTATGTAATAATTTGCATAGAGTAATGAAAAGATGGAAGTTCAAAGGAGGGCCAGCATCGCATGGTTGTTCAAAGGCACATAGAAAAGGTTGTTCCACTGGTCAAAGAGATGATCCTGGAAAAGTATGTCTTTTTGATTTTTTTCTCCCAAAGCAATTTTAACGAAGAACTGACTTGTACACACGTTTGAGCAGATGTTCAAGGGAAGGAAGATGCATGGGCACATGGGTGCAGAGCAGAGGACATTAAAGAACGTTTGGGCTTACAAGATTGATCCTGCCAGGAACCTCATCTGGGTAAAAGGACAAGTACGTATCTCTCTAGCTCATTTGAGTCTTCTTGGTATAGGTGAATAGATTGTGATTTATGGATGTTTTGTTGCAGGTTCCTGGAGCAGAAGAGAACTTTGTGTTTATTAAAGATGCGATCTTCAAGAAACCAGACATCTCAAAGCTTCCATTTCCAACCTACTTAGCACCAGAAGACGAGGATCCATCAGAACTAGAACCCTTGGTTGCAGATCTAGGAGAAGTCGACCCATTTATGTTGGCAGAGTGATGATAAAAAACATGATCTTGATTTTGGCTATTTTCATTTTAACGTTTGTGCTAGACAAGAAGCCGAGGAGGTGGAGAGTCACAAACCTAATGCTTAGGAACATGTATTTTTCTTATTTAGTTGTTCTGAATGCTAACTGTTAATTAGAAACTATAGATTTGTGGAATGTGAAATGCATGTGTGGACCATGTAAAGTGATTGCTCCTAAATACAAAGATTTTTCAGAGAATTATGATGACGTTGTGTTTCTTAAGCTTGACTGTAACCGAGAGAACTGGGTTTGTCTTCTGCCTCTTTTAAATCTCATTTCTCCACACCAATGTATTGGTCTTGTTTTTGTTTAGCTATACTAACTTTGGAACTCTTTTTAATACGTTTGGTGCAGCCATTGGCAAAGGAGTTAGGAATAAGACTTTCCAACTTTTAAAATATTGAAGGATAACCAAGTGGTGAAGGAAGTTACGGGTGCCAAATATGATGATCTGGTTGCAGCCATTGAAACAGCGAGGTCTGCGAGTTCTTCAGGATGAGACAGTTCCCATGTCTTTACTTGTAATATGGTTGTATCAATGTAACAAAACTCTGTGTGGGTGTTTTTATTGTGACTCTGCTTTTGTGTATATGAAAATGTTTTCAAGATATATGATATTCCATTAACTGTGCATAAGTCTCTGCAGAGAAAAAGGGAAGGTCCAACAGTTTGCATAACATCATTTGTAATGATTTATAAATCAATTATAAAGAAA
>JABAYD010017665.1:0-15197 GCA_014822095.1 Diplotaxis tenuifolia
AAAAAAAGTTATATCATAATTATTTGTTTGTCTGAAACATTGAATTTAGATATTTGTTTAGAATAGTGGTAAACTTATCATTTGTTATTTTAAATAGTCTCATTTCCATCAATTAAACTCATGATGAGCCTCATTTTAGCTTAAACTCATGAATCATTTTAATAGAAAACGAACATTAACTATTACCTCCATCTAGATGATTATATTTTTGAATGGACAAATGAACAAGTTGGAAAAAGGTAACGTAGTATTCCAAATATTAAAAGGTATCCAGGCATCAGGATGGAGAAACAACAAACTCAATATTAAAAGGATTACGTCCAAGTCTAGTCTGTCTTGGGTCAATTAAACTGTCCCATATTATTCCGTCTCGTCGCTTCTCAGTTCTCTTATTATTATTCCTTCTTCTCCTTTTCTTCCAACAAAACTTTTCCCTCAAAACTCAGATCCGAATCACTGATCCATACTAAATCCCCTTACTTCGTTCAAATTCTTTCAGCCGATTCTCTCGTTTGCTATATTCTTTGCTTTTTTTTTTTTTTTGTTCCCCACACTAAAGAAAACACTAGCACGCTCTCTTTCCCTTTCTTGCAACTCTTCACCATTAAAACCAGATTTCACTATTAAAATCAGTTTTGCTAGATTGGGCACTAACCCAAATTGGGTTTACTGATGATGAGATTGTAGTTAATCGGATTGTGGGTTCTTCTAAAGTCGTGATTTTGCGAATCAGAAAAAAGGATGGAAAGGAATGAGAAGAAGATGGATCAAGTTGTCATCGGCGGAAAGTTTAAGTTGGGTAGGAAACTCGGTAGCGGATCCTTCGGCGAACTTTATTTAGGTTTTGCCTTTTTTTTTTTTTAAATTAAAGTTCTTGCATTACATTAGGCTTGTTTAGTGGTTGCTGTTGTTTAATTTGATCTTTTTATTTTAGGGATCAATATTCAAACTGGAGAAGAAGTCGCTGTTAAGCTGGTAAGCTTTTAAAAGTTTTAACTTTAGTTTCTCACTCAAATTTGTAAACTTTTTTTTTTTGCTGTTAAAGGTTTCAATTTAAGTGCCTTGTTTATTCTGCCAGTTTAAGTAAGACTTTATTGCTGAGAATGTTTCATTTTTTTTCCTATCTTGTGAATTGGATTTTGCTACATTTCTGTTTTATTTTTCCTTTTCCAAAATTGCTTCTCGTTGACGCCAGGAGCCTGTGAGGACGAAGCATCCTCAACTGCAGTATGAGTCGAAGATATATATGCTTCTTCAAGGAGGAAGTGAGTTTTGTGTTTCTTCTAGGGTTGTTTATATGAAGTTTAACTTCCAACTCTCTGACATGTTTTTCTTTTGTTTTGGATAGCTGGTGTTCCCCATCTCAAATGGTTTGGAGTAGAGGGTGAATACAGTTGCATGCTCATTGACCTTCTTGGGCCGAGCTTGGAGGATTTATTCAATTACTGCAACCGAAAGTTTACTTTGAAATCTGTTTTAATGCTTGCTGATCAGTTGGTAAGTACTGCGTATGTAGTCTGCCCTTTCACTTTATGACTTCAGGTTATTCTTTGAGAAGGGTGCTATTATGTTCCTTTAAAAACATGGTGTATCAATGCAGATATGCAGAATTGAGTACATGCATTCCCGGTGTTTTCTTCACCGTGATATTAAACCAGACAACTTTTTGATGGGTCTTGGGCGCAAAGCAAACCAGGTACTCCTACTTTTGCATCATGAGTTTGTGTATGTCTTCAAGGTGTGCTTGGTACATATCTCTGTCTGATTCTTAGGATAGGACTAGTGCTAAAGCCTTTTGGTTAATTTTGAACCTCAGGTTTATATCATTGATTATGGCCTTGCTAAAAAATACAAGGATCTTCAGACACAAAAACATATACCATACAGGTGAGATCTGCAAACTCTCAGGCTTCCTTGTGTGCCTATCTTATTAATGAATCATAATTTTGTGCTGCATTGGTGTTCTCTTGTAATGTCTCTCCCAGACCTGTATGTTGGTGAATAGAAAACATTTTCTAACTCCTCGCGGAGTTCAGGACCTGTGTTTGATACTTTCCTTTCTACACCCTTATTCCGGCTTGCTTTATTAGAATTCTTTGTAAATTTATAGGGAAGACAAGAATCTAACAGGAACTGCACGGTATGCAAGTGTCAACACGCACCTTGGGATTGGTAAGAACTGCTTTCATCTAACACATCCGTGGCTTTCTGGTCTGAAGCATTTGAAAACTCTTTTCTTCCTTGCTAACTCATCCTTACAGAGCAAAGTAGAAGAGATGATCTGGAGTCACTTGGTTACGTGTTGATGTATTTTTTACGAGGAAGGTATGAAACTTTCATGGTTGCATATCAGCTTCTAACTTATCAAAAAAAAACTACATCCTTAAACTTGAGTGCATATCTCCTTGTGTCTCAGTCTCCCGTGGCAAGGTTTAAAAGCTGGTACAAAGAAGCAGAAGTATGACAAGATTAGTGAAAAGAAGATGCTTACTCCTGTAGAGGTAACATCATTGTTACGATTTTGTAATGAGGATAATGTTTTCAGATATTCATTAGATTTTGACTTAGCTTGGTTTTACCTTTTTTGGAGATTCTTTGCAAGTCCCATCCATCAGAGTTCACCTCTTATTTCCATTACTGTCGATCACTGAGATTTGAGGACAAACCAGATTATTCATATCTGAGAAGACTTTTCAGAGACCTTTTCATTCGCGAAGGTGAGAAATCTTTCGTGCTGTGTTTGTTCCATTCTTTATACTCTATGCAGTTTTGTGGGACGTATCCATATCTTTGATGAAACGAACTATGCTTGTAGGTTACCAGCTGGACTACGTGTTTGATTGGACAACCTTGAAATATCCTCAGACTGGCTCCACCAGTTCGAGACCAAGGGTTCGTTTTATTATTATTGATTTCAAATGTGGAAATCCAAATTTCATAACTATCCAAAATCTTATCCTGCTATTATTTTGTCTATCGTTCACAACAGCCGACTCCAAGACCAGCCTTGGACCCTCCAGAACCACCTGCAGAAACATCTGAAAAACCTACAGGTTCATTTTGTTACTCACTCTTTATATATATATTGGGGCTTTGAAAAGACTTGGACCCTTAGATAGTAATGTTCATATGTTTTTGAGTTTGTTCAGAACTCAGAACTTGATTTCGTTGCTCTTGTTTAGTGGGACAGGACCTTCTCCGAGGAAGAGTTTCAGGGGTAATTGAGGCATTCACCAGACGAAATGTTTCAAGCCAAGGAGCTCATGGTGACCACTCTAGACACAGATCTTCTGATGATGTACCCTCTTCTTCCAAAGAAGTGGTTAGTTTTTGTTGCTCGTTCTTTCGCTAGCCCATCCTAGAAATCTATCATGACGGTAACCCCCACTTAAGTGATCCAAAGTAATTATCAGGTTACATAAGACTCCTAAAGAAACGTGAGAAAGTTTCTGTGTGGGTTTTATTTGATGGCTTCACTTGCAGCACGAGTCTGATAAAAACCGTTCTTCATCCCGAAATGGAAGTACCTCAAAGAGAGGTGTGATGTCAAGCAACAGACCTGGCTCTTCAGCTGAGCCAAGCGAGAACCGCTCAAGCCGATTAGTTTCAAGTGGATCACGGCTGGCCAGAATTCAACGTGTTCAACAGAGCTATGAATCTAAGCTATCATCTGCTGTTGGAAGGCACGGGCATGACGATGCCATTAGAAGCTTTGAGCTCCTTACCATCGGCTCTGCGAAGAACAGGAAATGAAAAGACATGTACATGCGTTGGGATTCTCATTCTCTGAAAAAGCATTTGTGGGAGAGATAATCTAATCTGCCTCTCTCATTGTTTGTGTTGAAGAAAAAATGTTCATATTCATAGAGTGTGTAACCTTGTGATGACTATAGGTTTTTGTTCTTTCTGTTTTCTAAGACTTCATTGTAAAGTTGAAAATATAAAACATGCCTTGTCGTCGCAGGAATAAATTTGAACTGTAATAAACATTTTAAAGTTGTTAAACATTAACGCTGACAAATGCTCTGCTTTTGCTGGATTACCGTAGAATATATTGATGAAGATGTGGATGTACTACACAGAGTTTTTTTCCAACGGTGAAAACAAAGACAAAAGGTTACATCCCTAAGGCTACCTTTGAACAGATAAAGGAAGAAGACATAGCGACTAATGTCCTCGGGGAATGAAGAAACTGAGACAACGTTACACCTCGAAAGGCTACCTTTTAACAGACAGACATAGCAGCTTAGTGTCTGCGGAGAGTGATGAAAGGAGTGGAGCTGAGATGAGCTGCGAGGGGTGATGAAAATTCATCAACTTGGTGGTTCTGTGTTGTCACTTTTGTGATGGGCGTAGTAAACTGCATCTTGTTTTCTATGGGAGTTAGTGGAAGTGGACTTGCTGGTATAAGACTTTGAAGCTGTGAGCTCTTTCCCGGTCTCAGAGTAGCCAGGTAAGCGTGTCCGTTACAGAAAGGCAGGCTCGTAGCTTGAACAGTTGATTCTTTCTCCTTTGCCACTTGAGCTCCACATGGTTCCTTCAAAAAATTAAAATGAAAACTGTATTTAGGACCAGACTATAACAAACAAACAGATAAATGAAAAGCGTTATGAACTTGTTGAGTTATATGTTTTCATTACCCCTAGCTTGAGAAACGTGAAAGATTGGTTATCAGATCCAAGGTAGATCTCAATAAGCTTCCTCAAGTCAGCTAGTGTTGCGTCCTTGGTAACTTTTAATGTAGTTATGAGTTGCTTTCCAGGGTTATCAATAGTTGTTGCTTCCCACTTTACGTAGATATCTACCTGTCCCTTGTTACTTTCATCAACTGAGATACTGTTCTCCTTTGCGTCTTCTACTGCTTGAGCTTCGGCCTTACTCGTCAGAGGAAGCAACTGATCAGTCTTGGCTGGAGGAATATCCTCTTGTCCAGTATGTTGAGACATCTCTCTCTGATTGCCACAAAGGGTGAATATGTTTTGAATTCTCAACTTTCTGGACATTGCTGATTCTTTGTCGTCTGTAACGTTGAAGCAATTCTCTTCACCCCTACGTTCAAAGTTCAAACTAGGCGCTGGTGTTGTTATTGAGCAGATGTTTTTATCCTCGATTATCACCTTCTCCTCATCTTCTTCGACCTCTTCTTCTTCAAAGACAGTGCTCAGGCATACACGGTCAGGGTACATTTGCGCAACCATATTCTCTGAAGACTTTGGTTGCAAAACGTCAGACAAATTGCTTGGCTGGTATGAAACAGCAGCTCCCCATACTTGCTTCACTGGTTCTGAATCACCCATGTCAAGATCCATTGACTTCACCATATCATCATCAGAGTAAAGACCCCTGAGTCTCTTGGCAAACCCACTAGTTTCATCCACTGACTTCACCGTATCTCCTGCATCCCTTGAGCGCCTGAACTCAACTTCAATTTCCTCCAACCTTCTTCTCATCATCTCCAGTTCCTCCTGCTGCTGCACTATCCTTTCTTCCATCCTCCTTCTCTCCATCTCAACCACTTCCTCAGCCATTCTTCTGCACTCCTCAAGTTTCTTCTCTAGTTCTGCTTTCAGAAGCTGTGTTCTCTCGTTTACTTTCTCTTTGATCGCCTCTTCATTGGTAGCAGATGCTTCCTTCTGTATTAAAAGAGACCGCAAGGCAGCAACTTCCTCTTCCTTCTTCTTCAGCTGCTTTTGTGCATCGTTCCTTTCTTTCTCTTGCTGCTTCTTCTCGGACTGGAGTTTGGAAATAAACTCATCCATGGCTGCTATTCTCGTTCCCAAAATCACAGCAGAGGAAGACTCATCACCTCCGTTCTTATCTTTGTTGGGAGTATGTGACCCGCGAACTATGCACTTTGCTTTTGCCCCATACTCCAGTGTGCAGAGAGTCTTGTGCATTTCCTTTGGATCCGGGCTCGCACATAGGATCATTAGAATCTTAGACTTGTCATCTTCAAAAGAGTCCTGCGTCAAGAAAAAGAAAACAAAGATCTTAAAGCAGACACAGAAAACACTTAACAGAGGATAAAACAGTAGAAAAAGTTATTCAAATTCACCTGAAGCAGCATAGTGAGCTTGCTGTCTCTAAAGGGCACGTGAGAGTCTCCATTTGCTATAGATTCCACAACTCGCTTTAGTGCAATATTTCCCTGGTTGATCTTAGCAGTCTATATTCAATAAAGATACAGGTCAGTTACTTACAAACCTTTGATATATAGAGTGAGAGAGGCTAGAGAAAGCAGATCTTACTTGCATCTTTGCTTCAAACCCAGTCTGCCCAGCTTGGTCTATGTTCTCAGAACCAGCCATGTCAACAAGCATCAACCTTCCCCCAACAGTAGGCACATCAAGTATAATCTACACATAGAAACAATCACTTAAAATCTGCAACAAAACAAAAACATAATATATCATTAAAACAAACCATGCAGTGACTCCGGGAACTCCTTTCATTGCAAAGTGTGCTTTTAACAATCCTCCGCTTCTCCACTTTAACAATCTCCTTAGAGATCTTTCCAGCTTCTGTCCCTGAAATAAAGGTAGCGTTTTTCGCCTTCTTCCCCATTACTTCAAGCCTGACCTGTAAATAACAACAAAAGTCGATGACTTTAGTATTGATCAGCTATAGTTAGTGAACGTGTTGAGATTCACACAATGAAAGTTCAACAAAGTACACTCCTTTTTTCTAAAAGAATCAAGAAACCATTAAAATATACAAATTTACAGCAAAAAAAAACGTTACCTTAGTGCTACCTCCTTTGGGCCAACCAATCCCTAAGTTGTTACTACTATTAGTGGAAAGAAGATCATAAATCTCCTCATTATAAACCTCAAGAACAGTGACCTGAACAAAGGTAACACCATATCCATCCGAATCACCCAGAATATCCCTCAAGGACCTATACACAATCCCAGGCTCCTTCCCACAACCAAACATGGTATGGCTCTTCCCAGCACCAGTGGGTCCATACATCATTATCGTACACTTATTCCCAACCTTGACGCCCTTGATCCTCTCCTCTATAAACTTCTTGTAGAAAGATTCGATACCTTCTTGCTCCGAGAAGGAGACTCCGTCGAGGGTGAAGTCTCTATACCCGACCTCGGCTCTGACTCGGAGGGTCTGGTTGTCTGGGTTGACGTGGAGGATCGAGGGTGGCTTCTCCTTGCGGTCTGGGTAGTCTCGGATCCGGCCGACGACTTCGACGGGGTGCTCCGGTGGGAGATGATTGTCTTTGGAGGAGTCTGGGTTTGGGGTTTTCGGGTGGAAATTGAGGCGTTGTTTGGTTTGTGGGGTTCGGATTAAGGTGAATTGAGATTGATTCGATCTTGCGGAGGATGGCGTCGGAGCCATTTTTGAAGAAAAATTTCAAGATTTGGAGCTTTAATTTTCGTTATCTCAGAGATTGAGAGAGAGAGAGAGAAATGGGGATTTAGGGTTTGAGATTCTCGAGGTTTGAAGTTTGAACTAAAGAAAACATAACCGTTGTGAACTTTAACGGCTAGTTTTTGCCACACGTGACGGCGTAAAATATAATTTATTTATTTACTTTTGGCAACTAAAATATGTTTATTTACTCTTTTGAAAAAGAGGTGATATAATGGGCTTATAGTTGGTTTCTTAAATGGGCTTTTAATGTTCCTAAAGGCCCACTGTTTCTGTGAGAAACTAGGGTTTCACGAAAGTCTCTGTCTCTTATAAGCTTTGTTCCTTTAGTTTGATTTGGCGTTTTAGGAACTGAGGACGACGGCACGAGCTTTCACCGAAAAGCGAAAATGGTGAGACTCTCTTCCCTTTACTTTTGTCTGTTGAGTGTCTCATAGTTTAGGAAGACACTTGGTGTTTCGTAGAGCTTTGTTTGGTTGAAGAGATACTTACAAAAAGAAAGGAAACAAATGTTTATAGATCTGTTAGGTGATTGTTCCTTTTTGTTTAAATGTTTAGTTTCCGATTCTGCTTTGTTCAAGATTAGTGCCTAATCGTTTGTTTAGAAAATGGTTACAGCACCAAAAATATTGTGAGAAGAGATTATAATCTAGACTAGTGGAGTAGTCTAATCGTATGAAAGCAACCATTTATGTATGATCTTTCGTTATGCGCTTGTTATTTATCTCCACGTTTGTTGCTTCAAGTCTCCAATAATTGTTAGTAAACACTCAACTTGTAAGAGGATCAGTGCGACTATCTGAATAGTGATTTTTTATTCCGATTTAGTTTTTATGTTGTTGATAACCATTTTATTTGACTTTGTTAACTCAAACTTGTTGTTCTTTATTGGTGAATTGGTAGGTGAACATTCCCAAGACTAAGAAGACATACTGCAAAAACAAGGAATGCAAGAAGCATACATTGCACAAGGTTACCCAATACAAGAAGGGTAAAGACAGTCTTGCTGCCCAAGGAAAGCGTCGTTATGACCGCAAACAATCCGGATACGGTGGTCAGACCAAGCCCGTCTTCCACAAGAAGGTAACCAACACTATCATTAAGAAATAAGAATCAGACTTAACCTAACATTGCCTCTTCCATCTGAAAACCTGTGTATAGATTGTCATGATTAACTTTGTGAAATGTGTAAATTTAGTCTTATTTGTATTATCTGTTATTTCTGCGAGCTTATCATTCGTAATTTTTATGTGAAATAGGCTAAGACAACCAAGAAGATTGTCTTGAGGCTCCAGTGCCAAACATGCAAACATTTCTCCCAACACTCAATTAAGGTAGTGATGCAACAATCTTTTTGTAAACACTCATTCTTAATCTTTTGCAAACTGTTTCTGACATTTGTGTGGTTTTTGCAGAGGTGCAAGCACTTTGAAATTGGTGGAGACAAGAAGGGAAAAGGAACATCTCTCTTTTAAGTTACTGCTTCTTATCTACTTGTTTTTTTGTTTTGTTGGTACCGTCTTGCTTCAGTCTCAAATACAGTTTGAATCTTTCAGAAAGGATTATGGTGTTTAGTTTAAATGACATTTTTCGTATGGAGTATCTTTTAAATTCATCAACCTTTTTCTTCACGAGTTTGCTGTTTTAATTTTCTGTACCAATCTGTAAGTCGAGTCTCACTTACGCCGCAAAACACTAGAAGGATCTGAACTGAGTTCCTAAATCTGAAAAAGATCCAGATTTTTAAGTATCAGATGGCTCAGTGAAGTCAATGCAATTCATTTTGAACCGGAGATAGTCTACAGATCTGAGATTGTTAAAAACCTCAAATGAACTCAAACCAAAACATCCATGGAATAGACTCGCATGGATTCTTTGCCGCACAGTTTCAGCTAACCAATCAACATGAGACATATATGAACTTCTAGACTCACGGTCCCATCCTATGATCTTAAACGAACGTAAAACTACTAGTGGACATCCTATGTAGTTGTTAAATTATTTTGAGGTTGCAAGACATTCTTTGTTAGTCTTGTAACACTTGCCAGATGGAGCACTTGTGGAAGCTTCCAGAAGCATTGGGTTGAATTCTTACTTGGTTTCAACAATAACATTGTAGTTGATGTAGCTTGCTCAAAGGTTTAAATGTTGCTTCAGTATCAGGATGAAACTGACATCTAGGTTGCTCTCTAACATTCACGTTAACTCATTAAGAAGTAGCTTCTGACCATTGTGAATCTGTGATTCACTCTATGGGTCTTTATTCTACGATGACATTTTTTCATGATATTAAGATTGGAAGACATAGAAGAAGTCTAAACATATTTTTCATAGTTTCTTCCAAGATAATCCACAAGTACTTCTAGACTCACAACCCCAAGTTATTTTTAGTCTTATATATATACTATATCTTTCCAAATAAGCTTCGAGCATTGAGAATAATGTACAAGCTCTGTTACAACAATCACATTCCATTTTCTTGATGCACAAAACAATATTCTTAAATACATCTTGTTTATCATGTATTAATCGCCTTACTTATGTTTTTAAATTCGTTCATGCCGAAAGTTGCTCTGGTCTAGAAAATATTATTTTAATTGGTTGATAGTACACACATACACACGGATAGGTAAGATAAACTGGAGTGTTTTAACTGGTTGATAAATGAATCACGCGGATTGATAGCATCATAAAATCTCAGCCGTCCATAGTACTCTAATCAAACGGACAACAAAATAAATTTCTCTTCTTATAAAAACAACACATCTTCTGCTTCACTCTTCACTTCAGAACATTAAGCGCTTTCTCATTCTTTTCTATAGATTTTTCGTAAATTCGAAATGGCTCGTACCAAGCAAACCGCAAGAAAATCAACCGGAGGCAAAGCCCCAAGGAAGCAGCTCGCAACTAAAGCAGCCAGAAAGTCCGCTCCGGCTACAGGCGGAGTGAAGAAGCCACATAGATTCCGTCCAGGAACGGTGGCATTGAGGGAGATCAGGAAGTACCAGAAGAGCACTGAGCTTCTGATCCGCAAGCTTCCTTTCCAGCGTCTCGTTCGTGAGATCGCTCAGGATTTCAAGACGGATCTAAGGTTCCAGAGCAGCGCCGTCGCGGCTCTTCAGGAAGCAGCCGAGGCTTACCTTGTTGGGTTGTTTGAAGACACGAACCTTTGTGCGATTCATGCCAAGAGAGTCACTATCATGCCTAAGGACATCCAGCTCGCAAGGAGGATCCGAGGTGAACGAGCTTAGATGAATCTGTTTCTCGGGTTTAACTTGTGTGTGGTATTTAATGTGTTTCTATTATGTAGAGAGAGCTTGGCTCGTTTTTCAATTTATTGGTTTGTTTGTGTGTCTAGCCTACGTTAAAAGCGTCCTTAAGGTGTTCGACGAAATATCCCAACGAAAAGTTCTCTTGTTTGATAAAAGCTTATTTGATTGATACGTTTCCTTAATGAGCAAAATCATATGATCGAAACTGTCTGCTTATATTAGATACATCTGTTCATAACACAACAAACTAGATATTACCTCACTTTAGGCGCTTACCTGTACTAACCAAGGGAGTCTTGGTTCCTTGTAATTCTGAAACAAAACCGGAATATAATTTATTAGTTTGGATTCGAATAACCGGGAATTAATTAGAACATGTGAGTGATCAGTCGGTTATAGCAAACGGTAACAAAATCGTGTGATTAAATTGGTGAACGAACCGATATAAGATTAACCCAAATTTTTAATAAGGCGGGGAAAAAGAAAACGAGTTGGTCTAACTAAACCGGAATTGGTAGATGATGTTGGGTTACTTCGGCCGACTTTCTTTTCTGAACAACAGAACCCAACCCTAGCTTTGCTCTCTATTATAATTTCCTTTTTGGAAGAGTCCAATTAATCAGTGAATTGTTGACTATATAACACCGAGAGACTAGAGTCCATCGTTCACTTTGCTATGTTCACAAGCTAAACAAAACAAAATAATCACTCTCGCGAATCGCAACCATAAAAACCCTAAGTCCATAATTTTCTTCCACGAACGATCGAGAGAGAAGAGAAGAGAATGGTGAAAGGTACTAAACGTAAGCCTACGATGGAGAAGATCACAAAGCGTGAATCTGCGGCTACGACTTACACGAAACGAACGTACGGACTCCATAGCAAAGTTGCACAGCTCTGTCTTCTCACGGACGCACAAATCGCTGTGTTGGCGACTCCTCCTTCTACCAATTCCAACGTAAGTTTCTACTCCTTCGGTCATACTTCCGTTGACTCCATCGTTAACGCTTATCTCAAGGGAGGGAGACCTATTCGAGAAGAAATAGATGATCATGAGGACCTTGGGATTTGTCTTGCGAGAAAAGAATTAGGGTTACCTCAGTGGTGGCAAAGCGATCGTCTTCTCAACTCTAAGGATCCCGAGGAACTGAGGCGTGCCATGAACTCTGTTTTGAGATTGCAGGAAAAAATCAAAGAGTTGCGTGCTGAAGACGCAGATCATCATGTTAGCGATGACGAGCAGCAGCCTCCTCTAAAGAAGAAGAAGAGTCATAGCAACGAGACAATGGAGAAGAAAACAGAACAAACCCTAGTTCTCCCGTCTGGTCCGAGTGAAGAAGGTGTCAAAACCCTAGTTTCTCAAGTACCCTTAGAATACAACAATGTTTTGTCAGATGAGGAGCTTGCTCGGATCATGTCTACTTGTGATAGTCTCTGTGTTCCAGACAACAACAACAACAATGATTTGTTGGATATGGATTTTTATCAACTCATTGATCCTGATTGCGAATTTGATTTCGATTCTCTTAATTCATCTCACAACAGTGAGACCATGAAGATGGCAGAGCCCGTGGTGGATCAACCTCTCATTCTCCCATCCGATTGTTGTGCTCCTCCACACAACAACACCTTTTCATCAAGTGGAGGAGAAAAGATGAGTTCAGAAGATTATGAGATTGATAACCATCAACAACTCAGTGATTTTGACATGGACACCAGTTCAGAAGTGTTCTTTGATGAGTCGCTTTTGGAGTCTACTGAATCTGCAATGAACTCTTTATATTCTGTTGATGGTGTCTTTGTGGAGACTAGTACTAGTACTGTGAATGGTTATGCATCCTCTGCTGTGAATGACGAAGACTCCAGCTTCTCTGATTATCTCACTGTTTGATCTCTGATCAATTTCCCATGATCAGACTCAAACCCTTCAGTTTTTGTTGTTTAATGGTACAATGTGACTTGTGTGTTAATTGTATTTGCATTGTGCATAGTTTAATTCCAATCCACAAATATTTTGTAACGCTTATTACCTTTAAGATTCAAACTCGAAACATCTAATCAGGTAACCCACATTCTTTAAATCTATACACAACCAAACGAAAGAAAAATCAGTCATGTGAATGATAAAAGTCGAACTTAAATATAACAAAAAGCTCCTACAGTAACCATCAAACTTGTAGCTTCTTCATGAAAGACAAAGTCTTCCTACTGAAGAGTCATTCAAGAGTAATACAACAATAGAAAAGCCTCTTACTTAACAATGAGTATTAGTCAGTAAAGGTGAAATAGCTGACATACCTCCCAAGTTAGTCTCAAACACATAGCAAGTATTATTTTTTAGTGACTAGAGGACTTGAAACCAGAGATCTAATGTGTGCTTCTGAAAGATTCTGCAGTCTCCCGAAATCTTGATGGTCATTGCTACTTTTTTATGAAACTGCTTTCCTCCACTAACTCTGCGTTGCTATTCTCTCTGCGAGCTTCATCATTACTTTCGAGAATGGAGTCTACAGATGTATCTGGTGAACTTTTCCTTCTGATCGTTTGCATTCTCTCCCTCCAATACAATACAACACAAGAGGATTCAGAACTCAGCTTGCTATTTAGGCAGAGTTCTTCTCAGCTACAAGATTTGCTTGAATATGTTCACTCTCATGACCAATGAGATATGAACGGCTCACATCAGCATTCGAGTCAGCAACTATGGGAACTAACTACTTCAGGTAGGTAGGGAGGCTTTCAATATTTCTGATTCAACGGTTTCTTGGGAAACACCAAAAAGATGATTCATTTTGATATCTTCAGGGTTAACCTTAGATATTACCACTGGGAATTTCCTTGGCCACAACCACAGCTGTCTGGCCTTGAGGTTCAGCTTTGTCTTCCAATAGAAGCTTGTCTGTAAAAGGTATATCATCACAAGCAACTTGATCTGCATTGGTTTCTATAGACTGTTCAAAAGTATTTTACCGGAACATTACCATCTCTGACTGTATACTCATTTTCACCAAGATGAATCATACTTACTTCTTCGAAAGCAAAATCCATGCAGACCCTCCACGTCCGATTAAATCACTTCATCGTTCCATGATGAATCAGAAGTATCCTTTCTCTTTCCTAACGCAGATGCTAATTTAGCTTCCTGTGATGAATTTTTCAGATTTATTAGTTCCATGGAGTGTCCTTCAGTAAAAGTTTATCCACTTTTCGATTCCACGAAGCTGCTTCAACAGAACGAGGGAAGTTCTCAAGGATTTTCACAATTGGAACTTCACAGCTCTCTTGAACCACAACAGGGCTTTTGTTGCATGGTTCAGTATCACCTGAGATGTTGCATATTCATCAGGTACACTAAACATGAAAGCCCAAAAAAATGGGAGTAAAACCAAGAAATGTAATAAACAGATGACTCAGTGAACATAATTGTGTTCCTTGAGAGCCGGATCATAAGATATCTATAGGTTTGGTGATTGATAAAATTGTCAAATGAACTCAACCAACATTTTATATCTTGATGAACAGAACCTACCAGAACCAACTCATTAAAGTATTGATATAACCCAACGTCTCACAAGCATCAGAAGGTAGCATCATCCCTGAATTGTTTTTATCAAAGAAAGTAGGCTCACCAGGACTCTTTGCCATAAAAATTGTTTACGTCTCTTCCTTTTCCTTGAAAGAAACAGATCTGAATAACCAAACTTTTCAGCAAGTGAGAAGAGGTGTTTCAAGTCTGCAATGGCTTCTCCAGCTTCACCAAGTACATCTGTTTAACACAAACTAGAGGTTTTCTATTATTTACAGCAACTTTGAGAAAATATATTAATAAGAATAATAAAGGAAATTACCTTCCAAATCATCCAAGGGCTTTATAGAAAGCACTCGCAATAGCTGTTCAATAGCATCTTCTGATATCCTCATGAACCCAATTTTTTTTAAAAAAATTGGGAATATGAGAACAAAAAAAAATAACTCTTTAAGACTTGTAGTGTGTTATTATTACCCTTTTCTGAAATGACAAGCCTAGCCAAAGAAGGAGTAAGCTCAGGCCTCAGTGCTACACAACACTAATGAACCTGAAGAGCCACAGGCCCACAAGTGATAAAGATTGAAATATCTGAGTAGAAAGACAAAGTTGGTCAGTTATCTCGTCTCCTGCTTTTCTGGTGAACAAAGCCTCTCAGTCTCCAATACTGGAAAATCAGGAAACTTCTTCATACCCCAAACAACCTTGACACCTTCACAACCAAAGCACACAGAAACAAATAAATAATTGGATGAATTGCAGACGCAATACAAATAAATAGAGAATTCAATTGGAGAGTGACACCTCTTTGAAATGGTTGAAGAGGCAGTTGCGGAGACGCACATCCTCAGGAGAAAAATCGCGAGTTCCTGTACGAGAATTCGTATCTACCTTCCAATGTAGGAGGAGCTCATTCGAGTTGTCAGGAATTGAATTGCTCTCATCTAGGGTGTTCAATCCGGTAAAACCGAACCAACTAAAACCGAACCGAACCGAAATAGAGAAAGTGGTTT
>JABAYD010017666.1:1598-11781 GCA_014822095.1 Diplotaxis tenuifolia
AAGAAGAAGAAGAAGAGTAACAACAACGAGACAATGGAGAAGAAAACAGAACAAACCCTAGTTCTCCCGTCTGGTCCGAGTGGAGAAGGTGTCAAAACCCTAGATTACAC
The DNA here is from genome assembly GCA_014822095.1 of Diplotaxis tenuifolia. Lineage (NCBI taxonomy): Eukaryota > Viridiplantae > Streptophyta > Magnoliopsida > Brassicales > Brassicaceae > Diplotaxis > Diplotaxis tenuifolia. The sequence goes on from JABAYD010017666.1 coordinate 1,709, forward strand.
AGTGGAGGAGCTTGATCATATGATGTCAGCTTGTAACGGTTTTTGTGTTCCACACAACAACAACGATTCCCTGGAGATTGATTTTGATCAACTCATTGATCTTGATTTCGGTTTTGATTTCGAGGCTGCTAATTCTTCTGACAACAGCGAGGCCATGAAGATGGCAGAGCCTGTGGTGGATCAAACCCTATTTCTCCCAAACAACAATGATATGAGCTTAGATTATGGGATTGATGACTTGGACACCAGCTCAGTGTTCGTTGATGATTCGCATTTGGAGTCTATTAACTCTGTAGCTTCTGTTGATGGCTTTGTGGAGACTACTAATAGTTGTGCATTGAACTCGGTTGCTTGTGATGATGATGCCTCTGCTTTGAATGAAGAATACACAACCTTCTCTGATTATCTAACTCAGCTTCTCCAGTTTTGAAGATAGTTTATTAGTTTGTGGAGACTAGCACTAGTAGTACTCAAGAGCATCTTCAGGAGAGTAATAATGATGCATCTGCTTTGAATGATGAAGACACCCACTTCTCTGATTATCTCACTCAGCTTCTGCAGTTTTAGAGATAGTTTATTAGTTTGTTATTCTTTGTAACTTCTCTGTCTATTAACTTTCTTGTGTCTTTCATATTCATGTAACAAGTTTGGTTTGATCTCTGATCAGTTTTCCATTTGAGGGAAATTGATCAAACTCAAACCCTTCAGTTTTTGTTGTTTAATGGTACAATGTTTGACTTATGTGTTATGTTTTTGCACTGTGAAATTGTTATTCTAACGCTTAGTAAGTAGACTTAAAGATTGCCGCAAGATTAAAACTTGGAACATCTAATAATCAAACACACAAATATAAAATTTATCCGCAACCAAACGAAAGAAAAATCAGTCATGTTAATGAACTTATATGTAACAAAAAGCTCTTAAAATAACCAAACTTGTAGCTTCTTTATAAAAGTCAAAAGTGTTCTACTCCATCATCATTCTAGAGTTAATACAATAGAACCTCTACTTTAGTTAAAAGAGGAGCAGCAAACAAATGGCACCCAAAAGGGTCTTCCTCTCACTCTCCTCTCTTCTTCTCTCTTCCCACTCCTCACTCACTTCTCTTCTCTCTGACCAGCGACCTTCTTCAGGGGAAGGAAGTCTCTTGGTCCAATATCAAACTCACTCTCGGTCTCATGAACCTTCTCTGCCTCTTCTGCTTTCCAGTAACTTATGATTAGCTCTTTACAGCAGAATCATCAGGTGCAGTGCTTTCTGATACAAAACTGCTTATAGGATCATCCTTTCCATTTGTATTTTTACAATATTCCAAACCTTTTAACTGTCTCTTGAAATGAGGTTTGTACACAGAATAATGCCTAGAAGCACACAACCAGTGACCTATAAGCTTCCTCTTCTCATGTAGATACACAGTTATCTCCGACAAGTTTCGCCCGTCCAGACGCAGCTAATAGCTCATAATCTTGAATAATCAGTAAACCAAACTTGAACCAATATCTCTATCTATGTAACCGGAACAGTTTAATGGTGGGATAAGATCTAATCAACAGACCGTTCTCGGCAAAAACCTGATCATTTACTAAAACATGGTCACTGGTTAACAAAATAGATGTACATATGCTTTTGAATGGGAAAATTTAGTGTTATTTACCTGCACAATAGAGTGTGAGCAGCAGAACTTGCCAGAGAGAACAGCGCCTTCCATGGAAGCTAAGTACTTCTGTTTAGGAGATCTCTGTAGAGGACGACATGGTTCACAGTCTGGGATGGTCTTATACACTAATGGCAGGCACACCAACTTACTTATCCAATCTCTTGAATTATGGTATTTCTTTCCATGAATCCGGTAAAAAGGAGCTTTGGGACACGAATAAGAAGAACAAAACAAAGACAGTCAACAGCACATGAAGAAGGAGACCAAAATTAAAGAGCAGATTGAATGTAAATTCAGAAAAGACAGCGAACCTGGTGTGCTGACACAAACTACTTAAAACAGAAACCATTTATTTCAAATAGAGAACAATTCAGCACAATGCTACATAAGTAGACTTCTTTACGTATGTCTATTACGAGCTTAAAACTAGATTCCTTGCTTTGGAAGAAAAATGAAAATGTTCTTGGTATATCCACACACACTACCTAGTGGTACCTACTTCCAGACAAAAAACCAATTGTCTTTCTTTAATCACAAGAAAAACACAGAGAGAAGAATTCAAGTAAGCAGAAAAAAAAACAGACACAGAGAGAGACCTGCAAAGGACCAGCAGTGCTTCTCCTTGTTCTTGTTCTTGTCTTAAGCGCTTGCGAAGAAATGGGAATTCTGAAGCTGCTGTTGTGTCCCTATCAATTCAGATGAAAGTGCCTCCAAAAATCCATTTTGATAAGGCAAATTTGTTGCAGAAACATTCCCAAGCACAACCATAACTGCCTCAAGTTTGTGTCGTCATATTCGCCACACTATCTCCTTCCTTCTGGTCAGAATAGATTCATGGAGTTTGAATCACGCCCTCCCAGAACGTAATAAAGCTGCCGCGGCTATTGATTTGAGTGTCACCCGTAACCTGTGTTACCAGTCGTACATCGCCTGAAATGCCCCGACATGGTTACACCGTTTACTCGCTCTGGAGGCTCAGCATTAAAAAAAAGAAGTGGGTGAGATCTTTTCATTTTTATATGGTGCCTACTAGCATCCCCTTTGTCTTATTTGTGTTAATTCTCCATTTTTATACTATTTTGGACTTGTTAATCTTTAAAGTGTTATAAAAAAACGAAACGAATTGATAAATCACATTTTTAGTTTTGTTTTTCTGTAAATCACCTTTTTTTAGTTTTTCTTTTCTTGATCTCGGGATAAAAAAAAGAAAACAAAAAAAAATACTTATTAACAATTAAAGATATTTTTTCTCAAATACGACAAGAAACGTTGCGTTTTGGAAAATTTTAGATAGGATTGCCGTGGGTGTATGTGAAGGCATTGTGTATGTATTGAATCAGTGCTTAAGTTTGTAACGGACACGCGGCTGTGGACATGAGATAAAGGTGCATGAATACGCAATATATTAATTAAATACCAAAAAGAACCATGAGTAGGCATGAGTAAACATAAGCCGAAAGGCACATTAAGAGCAAAACAAAAGGTTCTCATTAAGTGTATCATGTGTGGCTGTAGGAGACAAGTCGATAATGTTATTATGGTTGGGTGAGTTGTGGTCGGTCAAGTCATGGTTGCGCGTTCGCTGTTCAGCAGCTTTATGGTCAGAGGTTCAGTGGGCGGGTGATGTGTGGTCACGAGTGGGCAATATGTGGACGAGGGTTGTGATCCCTTGCGACTTGGATGATTAGTGTCCATCTCTTTATCCTCAGGTTTTTCACCTTCACCCTAATCAACACTACCTATTTCTCTAGAATAGTCATATCCATCACCACTATATTCACTCAAGTCTTTCAACTATGTATTCACAACCATCTCATCCATAACCACCCTTTCACCTCTGCATCCACAACCTCCACGTCCATAACCACACAATCTCCACTGTATATTTACGCCACCACGGCCTCCATCTCCATATCTCTCACCTTTACATCTTCCATATTCACCGTATCCACCACCACTGTATCCACTTTCACGTCTTCCACCACCGCCTCCCCATGACCACCACAGTCTCCACTGCGATTTCCATAGACACAGTTTCCACCGCCGCCGTTTTAACAAGGGATTGAGCCTCGTCATCATATCCACCACCACTTTATACACCCTCACCTCTACCTCCACTTCCTCCTCTATAACCACCACTGCCACCATATATGTATATATATACTTTCACTATTTTAGTCACCGGAATAGTTCTCGTCGAAATTCACATATCCTCTGCCGCTCCACCACGGTCCCTAGATCTCTGCCAAAGTTTCGAAAACTCGCCGTTCTCAGATTCAATTTCAATTTTCAATTCGAACCTCCTGAACGGATTAATTGACTTAACCACCGGAATTGGTTCGTCGGAACTCGCGTCTCCTCTATGACTTCACTAAAAAAAATTTCGAATCTCCTCCGCTCAAGTCTAGAAAACTTTCAATGAATTCATGTCCGTGAGATCTGGCTCCAACTATATAAAAGTCTCCGATTAATAAAATTAGAGATTCAATGAAAGTCTAGGGTTTGTGAATTGAAACAACATTTGGGAAAGTTATTTCTTTGGGATTTGTTTTACTTGATTTTCAATAAGACTAAGTTGGAGAGAGGTATCGAGAGTGAGATGGAAAAAAGGTGAATGACAGAGATTCGTAGAGAGTATAACGAGAGTGAGTTATATATATGTCAATAGGGTATTTTGGTCTTTAGATACTGAAAAAGTGTCACTTACACAGTGTTAATGCAAAGAGATAAAGTGTCTATGAGAGTATTTTTTTTCCGAATTGAATTGTTTTTTTTTCCGACAATAGATAATATATATAAAAAGACAAAGCCCAACAAATTACACAACCCGAAATCGATTGGGCCTAATACAACCACCCAAATGGACCTTAAGTTCAAACTGTGAAAACCCTAGCATCTAAGAGGAAAAACCGACGGCGGCCGCCAAGCAGATCGGAAGAAGAAAAGACGGACACATGTTACCACCTCGTCACCGAGGGGACATGCGTCGCGAGGCCAGCACGTCACCACCCCTTCTCGCTACCACCGGATAACCAAATCTCGGTTCAACGGAACACACTGGAGCTCCAAAACTCCACAAATCTTCACCGCAACCATCTTCAAACTCATGAAGGTCATTATCAGAAAGACTCAATCGCCGTGGCGAGGTCTCATCCGCCATGTTTCACCGCAAGCCACCCAAGATAAAACTTCACACACTTCATACCAATAACACCGGAGAGTTTCATCGTCCTCCAACGAGATCTCATCCACCAATCCAACCGAAACCACTGAAGTCGAAACAAGAAAGATAAACTACAACCTAAAGCAGATCTAGGAAACAAAAGCCGGCGACGCAAGGCAAAGGACGCCTTCACTCCCGGAATCAAGACCGGCGGCGATGGAGCTGTGAGAGCCTCCACCTCCCGGAGACTAAGCCGGCGGCGCGGAGCTAAGGGAGCCTCCACCCCCAACAACTTTATCGGCGACGACAGAGCTAACGGAGCCTCCACCTCCCCAAACTAGAACACTTAAACACGCTGACTAACTAAACAAAGAATAAGGGGGTCACCGCCGCCGGCACGCGCACAGACGCGCGGCCGAACGCCGGAACCACCTTATAACGCGACTCTCTCTCTTTTTGGACCGTCTCCGAATTGAATTGTTTTCATCCTCCTTTTTGAAGAAAGAGATAAAAGAAACAAAAAATAATTAATTTGGTTCAAGATTATAACCGGAATAAGGTAGAGAAATTTTCTAACCGGTTCTATAAACTGGTAACAAAATTGTGTGATTTAATTGACCCACTTTAAAATGAATCACGCGGGAAAAAGAAAACTCAAGCCAGTAATTGGTTTAACTAAACCAGAATTGGTATAATGATGTTGGGTTACGTAGCCGACTTTCTTTTTCTGGACAACAGAACCGAACCCTAGATTTTGCTTATTTTATTTTCTTTTCGGACGAGTCCAATTAATCAACGATTTGTTGGCTATATATACCCAGAGAGACTTGACTCCATCCATCACTTTTCTTTTCCCATACACACAACAAAAATCACTCTCGCGAATGCCCTAACGAAGAAAACCCTAACTTTTTTTCTTCCCACGAACGATCGAGAGAGAGAAGAGAATGGTGAAAGGCACTAAGCGTAAGCCCACGATGGAGAAGATCGCGAAATGTGCATCTGCGGCTACGACTTACACGAAACGAACTTACGGTCTCCATAGCAAAGTCGCACAGCTCTCTCTCCTCACCGACGCACAGATCGCCGTGTTGGCGACTCCTCCTTCTGCCAACTCCAACGTAAGCTTCTTCTCCTTCGGTCATACTTCCGTTGACTCCATCGTCAACGCTTATCTCAAGGGAGGGAGACCTGTTCGAGAAGAAATAGATGATCACGAGGACCTTGGGATTTGCTTTGCAAGACAAGAATTAGGGTTACCTCAGTGGTGGCAGAGCGATCTTCTTCTCAACTCTAAGGATCCCGCGGAACTTAGGCGTGCCATGAACTCTGTTTTGAAATTGCAAGAAAAAATCAAAGAGTTACGTGCAGAAGACGCAGATCCTCGTCAAAGTGATGACGAGCAGCACCAGCCTCCTCTTAAGAAGAAGAAGAAGAGTAATAGCAACGAGACAACAAAGAAGAAAACAGAACAAACCCTAGTTCTCCCGTCTGGTCCGAGTGGAGAACGTGTCAAAACCCTAGATTACACAGTGGAGGAGCTTGATCAGATGATGTCTGCTTGTAACGGTTTTTGTGTTCCACACAACAACAACGATTCCCTGGAGATTGATTTTGATCAACTTGTTGATCTTGATTTCGGTTTTGATTTCGAGACTGCTAATTCTTCTCACAACAGCGAGGCCATGAAGATGACAGAGCCAGTGGTGGATCAACCTCTCATTCTCCCATCCGATTGTTGTGCTCCTCAAGACAACAACAGCAATGAATTTGACATGGACACCAGTTCAGAAGTGTTCTTTGATGAGTCGCTTTTGGAGTCTACTGAATCTGCAATGAACTCTTTAGGGCATGATTATTGGTTGCTTCTTATTTTATGTCCTTAGATTAGTTTATTGTTATTTTGATGTTAAGAACAAATGTTAAGGACAATTCAAAAAGTAAGGATTATTGGTAGGACTTTTAGATGTTTCTTAGCTAAATCACCAAATCACAAGATACTCTGGAGCTTCGGGCTGATCCGTCGTCAGCTTCGCCATAGCTTCGTCGTTGGAAGCCAGCACCGTGAGGACGTAACCTACAGACAACAATTTTCCCATCTCCGTCACGAGTGACGTCAGATTCACGAAGATATCCGCCATCTCGTTGTACCCGCCGTAATGCAGGAGCGTGCGGATGAAGTCTTTGACCTGAGCGTCGCCGTTGAAATGGTGACGTGGACCTCCGGGTCCCGGAGCCGGTGTCGGAGCTAGCGACGGACCTGGAGCCATGGCGGATTGGATCGGGTCGACTTCCGGAGCTCCTAGCCTTCGGATAACACGGCGTGAGAGAGAGAGTTAGAGATGAGAGAGAGGAGAGACAAAGGCTTTAATGAACGCCCACTCATGTGCTTACATGTGGCAGTTAAGGACCAGCCCAAAAACTTCTTAATTAAGAGGTATCCTTATCATTTATTGTGTTTTTGATTTAATTTTGGACCAATAAATGCTAAGAACAAAGGCTAAGAAGTGCCGATAATCTTGGCTTATATTCTGTTGATGGTGTCTTTGTGGATACGAGTACTAGTACTGTGAATGGCTATGCATCCTCTGCTGTGAATGATGAAGACTCCAGCTTCTCTGATTATCTCAATCAGCTTCTGCAGTTTTGAAGATAGTTTATTAGTTTGTAATTTCTCTGTAACTTCTGTCTATATGTCTGGTTTGATCTCTGATCAATTTTCCATCTCAGGGAAACTGATCAAACTCAAACCCTTCAGTTTTTGTTGTTTAATGGTACAAGTTTGACTACTATGTTATGTTTTTGCACTACTTACGTTATTCCAATCCGCAACTATTTTGTAAAGCTTAGTATCTTTATCTTTTTCTTTTTCAAGCATTACAAAAGCTACCACAATAACCAAACTACTAGCTTCTTTTACAAAAGTCAAAAGTCTTCCTACTTCATCATAATCCAATCATCCTAGTTATACAATTATAGAAACAGCCAACAAGTGGCACCCAAAAAGGGTCTTCCTTTCACTTTCCTCTCTTCTCTCGTCAACTCCACTGGGATACTTTGTTGGCGAGTTACATAGTGATCTCTTGGTTCTTCGACAGAGCAACAGCAAGTGATGATGATTGTGATCCGTTTTCAAGTTTCTTAACTCCACACTAACTCAAGTTTTCCATCAAAAATCAACTTTGGGTATTACAATTATACCTAAAATCCCTTTTCAATGAGCATTGGTCAGTAAAGGTGAAGCAGCAGAAGTACCTGAAGTTGACTCGAACGCATTAGAAGTATGGTTTCTAGTGACCAGCGGACTGTTGAAATCGACCCAAGACTATGATTATCATCAATAAAAAGGCTGTTGGGATTTGACTTGTAGACACCAGATATTGCCTGGAAGACTAGCCCAAATATATGTCTGAGCCAAAGAGCGTTATCTTCAAGCGCAAAGCTGTGATTGTTTCTGGTCCACCATGTTGCAAGAGCAAACATGATGCTCATAAACCCATGAGCTTTTTGTCCTGTGGAGGGTCACCACGTTTTTGACTCTTTGAAGATTAGATTGATAAACTTTTGTAATTCAGACTTTTGTCAACTGAATAATGCGTTTATTGAAATTGGAACCGAGCTTTGTAAGTTCAGATGTTGATCTCTATCTCATAGTGATATCAGATCACCATCTACGATTTAAAAACCAGTTTATTTTTAATATACATATTTCTTTTTTTGTTTATGCTTGATTTTTTAAGTTGACAATTTTCACTCTATATATCACTCTATTTTAAATCATATAATATTTTGTTCGTGATCATGCTTTTGATATAATCTGTTCATGCAAAACTGGCTTTTCCATCTTAGTGGTACTATTAATCTGTTTCAGTCTGAGTACGCAATTGACATGTACGAGGGCTAACATTATTATTATTATTTGCTTACACCGATTTATAAATTCAAGTTTAATATAGAAAAAATGAGAAAAAACATACCGTATACTAGCCAGTACAATCTACTTAAATGTATTTGAGAGGCAAGAAACCATGTGTGTCAATCATCAGTTTGAATAAATATGTGTATGTACCATATACAAGAATGGATACGCTACAGTACCATAAATTACTACTATCAGATGAAATATGTTCTTAATTTGACACGAGTAAATGCCAGTGCTATACATGCAGTGCAACTATATAAGAAGTATATCGGATATTGGAAAAACAAGTGGGAGAGCAAAACAAAAAAACGATTTTCATGCCCAATCCAAGGAACGCATGAATTAACCAACAACCAGTTTGGAAACCGAAAACAATAATTTCTTTTATAAATGTAGAGTCAGAAACATATCACATATATCAGAGTTTATCTGGTAAATACGTATATATATACTACGTTACATCTTACATATATGGTGATCACCGAAAGAGAGATGCTTTCACTTGCACGTAAAATGGAGATAGAGAAACAGAGAGAGCAGTACAAGAGGAAACACCAAGAGAAGGGGAGGAGATGGTGGACCCACTGGTCCCATCATAAGCGGAACGAACAACAAAATCATTGCAACGACCACAATTGCCATAATCGAACCCATTCCGATTCCATACTCGTTCGCCATTTTCGTCTTTTATCTTCTGATTCGGTAAGTCGTAAATTTTTACGTAACGCCTGTTTTGGATTATTTATAACGATATTCAGAGACATCTATCAGACCTTGTGTCGTTTGCGAAAAATTAGACACAACGTTTCGTGTATCGTTGCATGAGAACAAAGCCTTTGCGCACGTTAAAAATATCAACCTCCACAGTCAAAACGATACGATTTTTGTTATTTGTTACCATCACGTGTTTAATTAAGACGCAGCATTTTGTATTTCAATTATTGTGGAAGTCTCAAATGATATTTAAAATTTTCGTAATCCCCGTCCAAATAACAAAAGTGAAGACGTTTTGAAGTTTCCATCTGTTGTGATATGAGCTCAATATATACTTATCAAGTTTCAATCTTTGTTCACTCTCTCTCTCGTGACTCTCGTGTGTAGTAGTTTGTTTGTCTCTCGTGACTCTCGTGTGTAGTAGTTTGTTTGTGAAAATAAAGAACAGAACACAGCAAAGTTTAACGAGTTCAGGCTCTTCAACTTCGCCCTACGTCTCGCCGGGATCTAATACCCGGAATCCACTAGAATCACTTAGGTTATATACACTTACAACCACTTAACTCAACCATAGTTTGTTCTGTACAACTTAACCCGTGTAGACATAGTAGAGTTGT
>JABAYD010017669.1:460-17611 GCA_014822095.1 Diplotaxis tenuifolia
TTTTCAGGGACTTACAACACGCTTTGATGAACTTGCCCTACTTGGCAAGGCACTTAATCATGAGGATCAAATTGAATACATACTTGAGGGACTTCCTGAGGAGTATAAAACCATGGTTGATCAGATCGATGGCCGTGATACACCTCCCTCACTTGCAGAGATTCACGAGAAGCTTCTTAATCAAGAAGTGAAACTTCAGACCCTCATCACTCAGACGAACCCTGCTCCGGTCACAGCCAACTACACTAACTCCAGAGGCTCTCACAGCAACAACCGCTTTCAGAACTCTTGTCGTGGTGGCTATAGCAACACCAAAAACCGAAGTAACCAGACCTGGCAACAGCAAAACCTCACCTCCCAAAACCAACAACAACAATCACGTGGATATCACGGAAAGTGCCAGATTTACAGCGTCTTCGGTCACAGTGCTCGTCGTTGTCCTCAGCTCCACGGTACTCCTCCGGCGACTTCAAACATACAACTGTCTCTGCCAAGCCCTCATTCCTATAAACCACGAGCCAATGCCGCACAAGCTACACACTACAGCCCGAATGCTTGGCTTCTTGATAGCGGTGCTACGCATCATCTCACTGCAGATTTAAACAATCTTGCTCTACAACAACCGTACGGTGGAAGTGATGAAGTCGCAATTGCTGATGGAACATGTTTATCTATCACTAATATTGGTTCTGCATCTCTTCCTACTGCTTCTAAAAATCTTGCCTTGAAAGATATACTATGTGTTCCAAGTGTTCACAAGAACTTAATTTCGGTTTATCGCCTTTGCAATGCTAATCAAGTCTCTGTGGAATTCTTTCCTGCGTCTTTTCAGGTGAAGGATCTCAGCACGTGGGTCCGGTTGCTTCAAGGACACACGAGGAATGATTTGTATGAGTGGCCGGTGTTGAACCTTAAACCCGCAGCTTCCTATATCTCCTACCCCGACACCAAAGCCACTCTAGCTCAATGGCATCAAAGACTTGGCCATCCCTCTTTATCTACTCTTAAAATTGTTGTTTCACAGTCTTCTTTACCTTGTTACACAAACTCTTTTCAGCTTTTACCTTGCAATGATTGTTTACTTAATAAAACTCAAAAACTTCCCTTTCACCAAAGTACAATCATCTCCTCTCATCCTCTTGAATACCTATTCACTGATGTGTGGCAATCTTCTATTTTATCAACCAAAAACTACCGATATTACTTTGTTTTAGTAGACCACTTCACTCGATACACTTGGTTGTTTCCTCTTACCAAGAAGTCGGAAGTAAAAGGCATCTTTGAGACCTTCAAACCTCTCGCCGAAACCAAATTCAAACACAAAATCTGCAACCTTTACTCTGACAATGGTGGGGAGTTTCTTTCTCTTCGTCATTACCTTGCCTCTCACGTTATCTCTCACCTTACAACCCCACCCCATACTCCTGAACATAACGGTCTTTCCGAACGGAAACACTGCCACATAGTTGAAACCGGCTTGTCTCTCCTTTCATCGGCTCATATGCCACTCACTTATTGGCCGTTTGCTTTCGGCACTGCGGTGTACCTCATCAACCGCCTACCCACACCAATCCTTTCCAACACTACCCCGTTCCAGAAACTCTTTAACCTATCACCCAACTACCACAAGCTTCGCACCTTTGGATGCCTTTGTTTCCCTTGGCTTCGGCCATATGCACCAAATAAACTCCAAAACCGATCACAACCTTGTATTTTCATTGGCTACTCTCTCTCTCAAAGCGCATACCTTTGCCTTGATCCACACTCTGATCGTATATATACATCTCGACATGTACGATTCAACGAAACAGAGTACCTCTTTCCAACATTATCCAAACCCAAACCCACTGAAGCTACTGAGCCTTCCCCAACCTACTCTACACCACCTGTTACTGTTCTACCCTTCACGCCACCACTCACACAATCTCCTCTTGGGACCGAGAACACTGGATCTACGTGCAGTGATTCATCACCCTCTTCGCCGCATCAAGATCAGTCTCCCACAACTTCATCGCCCTCCACTGCAGATCAAGGTACTGTCTCTACCTCTCCACAAGTGTCTGTTACAGAACCTGCTGCTCCAGAAGTGGTTCCTCTGCAGCCACCACCTCCTCGTCATACAATGGCAACACGCTCCAAGAACAACATTCTTAAACCTGTCACTCGGTATAATCTTACGGCCACTCTACAAGTTGATCCTCACTGGATACCCTCAACATGGCAGCAAGCCATGAAACATAAACATTGGCGTGATGCAATGTCCAGAGAATTCAACTCCACTACAGAGAATGAGACATGGGATTTAGTTGCTGTCACTGAGACCATGAATGTGGTAGGCTGTCGTTGGGTTTTTACTATCAAATATAACCCCGACAGCACTATTGATTGTTACAAGGCGCGTATCGTTGCCAAAGGTTATCATCAACAGCACGGTGTTGATTATGAGGACACTTTCAGTCCCGTGATCAAGTCTACTACCATCCGGATTGTCCTTGGCTTAGCAATTAACCATGACTGGCCCGTTAGACAAATCGACGTTAACACGGCTTTTCTCCAAGGTCATCTCACTGAAGAAGTATTCATGGCACAGCCTCTTGGCTTTACTGACAAAGATCAACCTAATCATGTTTGTCGCCTTCGCAAGGCACTCTACGGCTTGAGCAAGCGCCACGTGCTTGGTACCCTGAACTTAAGCCATACCTGCTGCAGTTTGGTTTCAAAAACTCTTTGGCCGATACATCTCTGTTTATCTACAGACAACACTCTAAGTTTGTGTACGTCTTGGTCTATGTTGACGACATCATGGTCACTGGAAGTGATACGAACTTGGTCTTGCAGGTCATCACCTCTCTTGCAACGAGATTCTCTATCAAAGACATGGGAAACTTGGGTTATTTTCTTGGCATTGAAACAATGAGAACACCACAGGGGATTCACTTGAAATAGAGGAAATACATTACAAATCTTCTTCACAAAGCTGATATGCTCCATGCTAAACCCGTGGCAACACATCTTCCTACTCACCCGAAGCTCTCGCTTAACTCTGGAACACCTTTCCCCGACCCACAACCACATCGCCGGATTGTTGGTAGTCTCCAATACCTCGCCCTCACTCGACCGGATGTATCATACGCTATTAACAAACTCTTGCAGTATATGCATCGTCCAACCTATGATCACTGGCAAGCCGTCAAACGAGTGCTCCGCTATCTTTCCGGAACTCTGAATCATGGTATCTTCTTGCGCAAACAAACCTCATCAACACTTCATGTTTTCTCAGACGCGGACTGGGTTGGTGACTGTGATGACTTTGTTTCTACGAATGCCTACCTTATTTTTGTAGGCTTACAGCCTATCTCATGGACGACTAAGAAGCAAAAAGGGGTGGCTCGTTCCTCAACGGAAGCAGAATACCGTGCAGTCGCAAACACGACGTCTGAACTTCACTGGGTGGTCTCTCTCCTTCTTGAACTCGGTGTACCCATCACCACGACTCCCACAGTGTATTGGGACAATATTGGTGCAACGTATCTATGTGCCAATCCTGTTTTCCACTCTAGAATGAAACATATTGCTCTTGATTATCACTTTGTAAGTGGTCAGATACAAAATGGACTGCTGCGGGTGTTTCATGTGTCTACACATGATCAGTTAGCCGATGGTCTAACCAAACCTCTTCCTAGAGCTCCTTTTCAGTCTTCAAGATTCAAGATTGATGTTACTTCAGCACCACCAACTTGAAGGGGCATGCTAAGTAAATACTATAGACTAAAAGGATCTCTCTGTAAATACTTAGTATTGTCAATAACCCTACTTGTACTATGTATAAATACCTTTCACATACTCAATAATATATTCATTCAGCCTATTCTATATGTTTGTCTGTGTTTGATTTTCTGGTGACATTTAGGGTTGCTGCTTTGACTGTTTTAAGGTTAAACATAAGAAAGTAAGAAACTTTTGTTTCTATGATAATGTTTCTAGGATTTATTAATGGGTCTGATGAGTAATTTTGTATATGAGTACATGCGTGTTCATCAATTCACAGGGATTTACTGAAAAAATGCTACTTTCTGTCTTCTTTGATGCACTTGCTTAATGCAGATCGCTGTAGGATTTCTTATTGCAACAATAATTTAGTATAATCATCTCTAATACTAATCTCGTAGATGGACTATGGCCGGACTATAACGACGGTTCCTGGCCTTCATGTTGCTATCGATCCGACTTCAATGAGAAGGAGGTAAACATTCATAATCTACTTATATGGTCACTGTTGGAGTTTTCTTAACTTTGGTATATTAGTCATGTCTTAATATCTCAAATGAAAATTCTCAAAGGCGACAAAATTTGCAGATCTCAACGTTGATGGATGGCATGGAAAAGTACTGGCCCAGTCCCAGTTGTAGTTCTCCATCAACTTGTCATGGTGGAAATGGATCATTTTGGGGCCATGAGGGATTATATTTTATAACTTTCTCTGTATAGTTAGTTGTATGAATCTCCCATGACCAAAACTAACTGAGTTTCATTTCTTTCGTTTCATGTATCTCTATGCAATACATGACGGCAGTGGGGTAATTATATTTCCTCCGCCTAACTTTATGCTTTGAGTATATTTCCTCTTGTTTGAGTATTATGCTAATACCAATAAAATATGTTCTTCTCTTTAACTATGGTTTTGATGAAATTTTTATACAGAGAAACATGGGACTTGCTCTTCTCCTGTTTTTCGGGATGAGTATAGTTACTTCATCACCACGCTTAATATCTACTTAAAGCATATAATGTCACGGTAAGTCTTCATAGAGTTAAGTTTATGCCTAGCAAATTAGTTAAACAAGAAAACTGGGCATAAAAAAGATTTACATGCTTTTGACTTGCATGCTTCATTTATTGTTTGAATGTTCTCAACCAGATAGATCAATGAGCATCTCAATTTCCATATCATACCCTCAAATGCTGATTTCTGAGTTATAGAAGTTTTAAGCATGTAAATGAATGTTGGTGATTTTTTACATGTTATATTTTCCTCTGATTTATAAGTTTCTAAATTTGAGGATGGGCATTTTGTACATTTTCTCTCCTTGTAAAGTTCTAAAATTTTATTTAACTTCTGGATCTATATTAGATAGGATGTCCTTTATAAAGCTGGCTATGTTGCTTCCAATAGCGATAAATATCCTCTAGGAGGTATTGTCACAGCCATTCAGAACGCATTTCATATCACCCCTGAAGTAGTATGCAAAAGAGATGCAATCGATGAAATACGTATATGCTTTCATAAAGATTTCAAGGTGTGGATTCGACATCTCTTTCATCTTAGATTGGTGATTTCCTTAATTAAAATGGCAAGTTCTTTAAGCTATCTGATTACGGACATTGTTTAAAGTTAAAACAATTTGCAAGGTATGAGAATTGCATCAGTTTAATTATGACATTTTTTTTTAATGTTCATCACTAACAGCCCAGGGACTGTGTTGGTTCAAAAGACATGACGTCCAAAAAATCATGTCCCAAGTACGTAAGTCTGCCGGAATACACGCCATTAGGTAAGTAAAATTTATAAAACACAAACCATTTTTCCCATTTTTGTTCATATATTTAACATTGCATAAGTACAAGTGGTAGATTCCTGATTAATTATAAAATAAGGATTAGTTATGGTAAACGTTGAGAATGTTAATAGATTTTTTTTTATATTTGGGTTATGCCAGATGGTGAGGCTATGGTTCTGAAGATGCCAACTGATGAATAAGATATTACTTCTCTTTTGGAGGCAATATTCACATACAGGACTTTGATGTTGTAATTTTATGGCCAAACCTATAAAACAACGAATAAAGATTGGCTTCTCCTATTCTATGGAATACGAATCCGGATAATCTATTTCTTCTTCTGTACAGTTGTAATATTATGAAAATACATAACAAAATTCAAAATCGATCATTATATGATGCTATATTGGATAGAAACTATTGCTGTTCTGTTAATAACGTGAATATAGTCATCTTTTAAACCAAATTGACAGTTACAAAAGTTGGGATCGACAATAAACTATCTATCGTATGCACCATTGGCTTGCTTGATGCATATTCCGGAAGCATCATCTTTTATGGCCTTGCCAACGTATGTGGTTGCCATAAGCAAAGGACGAAAAACTCTGTAATGAAAATAATAATACACTAAGGTCATGATCAGTGCATTGCGCGGAATAAAGATTGTATATACAAATATTTTTTTATATTATTATTTATTTTAATTTTTTATATATTATAAAATAATAAATATATATATTAAATAATTAAGAAATCAGTAATTATTATATATATAATTAAAAATCACGATCACATAAATAAGAAATTCATACTTGTTTATTTACAATCACTTTATATGACTAAATCTAAACAAGAAAGTACTAGATGTTTTGTCCGCATGTGCGAACATAATAATTTTACACATATTTTAAAATAGTACTTTATTAATCCAAATATAATAAAAATAAACGACTTTTTATACATTCAAAATATTTCACAAAATTTAAAGAATAAACTCTTTATATATACATTTTTAATCGTAACACAAATACATTTTAACATGCAATATAAACTTAAAAAAACTCATGCTTTTAAAATATTTAATAATAAATTAAATATTGCTTCTTTATGTAAGATAAAGTTTTTCAAAATAATAAAATTATCTTTTCGTGCGTAAAACAAACCTGAAAACATTAATATATACAGTACATATAGGGATTATATTATAATTTAAAATTTTTAAAAAAAAATCTAATGCAAATTTTTTTTTACATAACAAAACATAAATTATTTTTAAACAATGATACTGATCAAACCAATGAAGTTTGTTTTTAATTTATGGTTTATTATATATTAACTAATATACATTATTCATTAACATTATTAAATATTTTATAACATAATATAAATTATTTTTAGATTATGATAAGTATCAAATTAATGAAATTCGTTAATTGATAATATATTCAAAATATAATTATTAAATATTTTATAACATAATATAAATTATTTTATAAATTATAATTATTAAATAAATTAAATTCTTTTTAATATATCTTTAATTATATATTAATTTATTTGTATTTTATTTTTAATTAATATAAACTATTTTTAGAGATAATTATAATCATCAAATCAATCAAATTTGTTTCTAACTTATGGTTTAAGTGTATATTTATTCGTTTTTAATATATGGATAATAAGCAAAATTATCTAAAGTTATGGAGAATATGACAAATAAGAAAAAATTACTTCATAAATAATAGTATAGATATTTTAATTTAGATGTCTATTAAATAAAATTTCCTACTTATATATTTTAATGATCATTCGTACACTTTTATAACAATTTTTTTAAAATATTGATAACATAATTTTCAATGTGAGATGTTTAATATTTATAATAATTTTTAAAAAAATCAATTCAAAATTAAAATTAAAGTATGTAATTTTCAATACTTGGTCAATGAAAATTTTGAAATTAAAACATTTATGTATTTAAATAATATTTTTTAATCATTTATTTTATAATCGTTTGTATTTTGTCACAACAAAAAACTCAAACTATTAATCAAAAATATTCTATGTGGAATTTTATAAGTTTTATTAATTTATAGTCATTTTTAAAAAGTAAAATTATAACATATATGAAAAAGTCTAATTTTTTATATTATATACGTAATGTGATTGTTTAATTTAGTTTCACAATATAAATTTAACAAAAGGAATTGAGGCTACACAAATTTTTATCAAATAAATCTTTCTTATTCATATCATTAATTATCGTATATGTATTTTAACCAGATTAGATAATTTCATAGCTTTTATTTAAGGAAAGAATAAAAAGCATTAATAATAATTTATGGTTAGTTTGATAAAAATATATTATATATTTTATATGGACTAACATTTCTCTCTAAGAATTTTGAGAAGTATTCTAATAATAACATGTGTCATAGTTAAAATGTTGTAATGCTTATGTTTCACTATTATAGGGAATATTATAATAGAGAAGATAATATATAAATAACCTTAGCAAACTAAATATTAATTATACAACAAAACCTTTTTTTACAAAATATGAATAATGTATTTAACATTAAATTTTGTGATTGTTCTTTTAGACATGATAATTATATTGCTCAATGTTCTTAGGATAATTCTCTACAATTACCTTTTTAAGTTTTCATCCCAAAATTAACACCTCAAGCTGAAAAATAGAAACATAACTTTTATTGATAGGTTAAAAAAGTATTATACATTCAATTTATTAAGAGAAACAAAAAAAACAAAATCAAACAAAAAATAGAAATATGTGGTTTTTCCTCCTCCCGGCATCACCATCATCATCACTGTCTCCTCTCGACGTCGCGGAGACAAAATCATTGAAAATTTACACTGTCACCACTCTTAACATTCGAAATGAAGCTTATACATAAATGTTTTGAAGGTTTTCGATTACAAATTGAAATTAGGGTTTTCGGTTAAAATTGGGGTTTTGGATAATGTTAAACTTTATCTTGTTTCTTTTGAAGAATCAAACAAAAGTGAACAATCTGATCTAAGTCAAAGGTTATCGGTCTTCTTTCCTTTGAACCAGGAAAATCTGAGGTATTGATCGTCTTTTCTCTCAGTAATGTTTCTAATCAATGTTGAATTTTATCCTAAAAGAGATGCCAATAATGTGATTAATCTTGGTTGGATTTGTACTTTGGTGCCTCATTTTACATGTTTTGCTTTTAAAAATGTAATTTTATGTCGTTAGGTACCATAATTGAACTTGTTAAACTGGTCGTGAAATCGTTTTGCTTGTGTTTTTTTATTTATTTAGTGGAGTCTATCGTATGCTTAAATTCGTAGTCAACATTGTTCTTGTTTTTACGTGTCTCCACTTTGTAACCTACAGTTATAGTAAGGGATTTCGTGTCTAAGAGGAAACTTATATGCAAGTGAATAAAAGAATGAGAAGTGGTTTTAGAACACTTATATGTCTTTGGTAGCTTCAGTGATTTTATTCATGATCCCTTTTGTTGTTTGTCAGGGTCGTTTAATAGCATGTGCAAGTGATACGATAGAAAATGTTCCAAATATAAAAATAAAAAATAAGCAAAATAATTAAACAAAAAATAAGCAAAAATAAGCAAAAATAAGTAAAAATAATAAAAATTTAAAAAAATTAAGGATTTAAAAAAATGTAGATAAATTATGAATAAACTTTAAAAGTTTAAATATGTTGTTAGATTATAACTTAATTTTAAAAATTTAAATCAAACTTAGTTATTAATTTTAAATTATATTTATTAAATCATTAAATATACCATTAATATAGATGACAAAAATATGATTTATATTTTTTTGAAGAAGGTCTATAGATAATTTGAGACCGCCCTGTTGTTTGCTTTTGATTACCTTTTGATTACGCCATGTTGACATTTATGTGATTTGTAAAATGTTTGAGAAGCTATTCCAAGGAGTTTGCTGGTGACTTTGTTCATATGCTTGCTCATGATTCTCCAGCCTATAAACTTGTTTATTAGTGTTGTATCTTTCTTTATTGTTTTGTCATGTTGTTTCTTCAAAGCTGCATATTGTTTCTTCTTAGGATGTACAGAGTTTATTGACATGCCAATTTTTATCAGATTATAATACTCTTTGATATTCTGGAATTAACTTGTTGGCTGAAAATTGATCTCTGCATCTATGTGTCTATCACTCTGTCTTAGTTTGCATTTTATTTTCTTCATTCGAATTAGGCAATAAGCTTACATGTTTTGACTTTTGAGTGCATGCATATGTAATGTATCTGTCTTGTCTCGTTGTGATGTCAATTTTTTTTCACCATGTCATCTCCATGTCATTTGATGGATAAAAACGGGTTCTTGTTTGTATAAATTCCTTTGTCATTAAATTTGTTTATTCCTCCATTTCATTGATGATGTATCATTCTAATATTATTCTGTGATGTTGTGTTTCGAAGCTGCATTGTTGATTTCAGGAAGCTTTTGCAAAATAAAAATAAAAAATAATAATTCCAGAGACTTTGGAAAGTCATGATATTAACAAAAAGTTTATTTTTGCGTTATTGCACATGATATGAATACAGATTTGTTCCATACCGAGCTGCCACTGCATTCGTCCCGTTATCCTATTGGTTATGATAGAAACAAATCAGTATGGATAAACCAACATTCAATTTCTAACGTTTGTTATACTATTAAAACAAATCTCAAATCATAAGAGTTCAGACGAAGCAGAGAATTTTTTATGGGACCTGTGATCAAGCTGAGCGAGAGGCATCTATACTATTAAAAGATAGTCATCTCAAAAATCTACTTATAAATACTGTTGCACCTACTATTACCTAATCATTATTATTGGTCCTACTTTATATTTCTCTTATATCATAATAATTGCTCTTATTTTTCTTTTGATCTTTTGTCTTTTAATACACCTAATGTAATGGATCTGATATCTAATATCAAAGCAAATTAAATGAAATCATTTAGTTATGATTTGTGCTCAGTTTGGTTTAATTAATTTCAAAATTAGAATACATATTTACAAACAGATTCTTCTATCTTGACCCATTTACAGACAATTTCACATTATAGTATCGAAACATAAATTCATATATATATATATATATTGTCATATACCATATAATAAAAACTCATGTGTATCATGATGTCACTGATATCCTATTAATCCTTATACCCTAAACCCTTATTCAAATTCTAAAAATTTAATAACTTTGTAAGGGAACCCTGATCAGAATAATAAATTTTGTATTCTCATTTCTATGTTATGGCATAATATATTTTGGTTCAAATGTATAATAACATTTTTTCTATTTTTCATGAAAAGAACATATCCTAACTATCCTAACTAATTTTAATTCTAAATTTCATAAGTAACTTAAGATAATCACTAAAACCCTATAAATTAAAATGTACGACATAATTTGTTTTGATTAAATTTACATTGATTAATCAAAGAATAATGGGCATGTACAGAGAAAAAGTGGAGAAACTAAAAACCTGAGAAACAAAATGAAAAATGAATAAAAGAAAATATTATACTCATATCATGTCTTGTCGAGTAAAATTTAAACCATCTTCGGAGTAAACCTGCTAGCTTATGGCTCCCGACATACTTCAGAGACAGAATCATGTTACGAATGGATTTGTCAATATGCCTGATCAGTGCCTGCATAGTCAACTATGCTCCTTGGTGCCTACAAGAGTTGTGCCGCTGCCAAATGATGTTACAAATGGATTTGTCAATATGCCTGACCAGTGTCTGCATAGTCAACTATGGTCCTTGGTGCCTACAAGAGTTGTGTCCCGGTTAATGAGATAGACTGAAGAGTGAAAGACCAAACACAGCAAAATAGCAGCGAGCTTGTTACAATTCCGCCTCAGGAGAGAGGTAATCGTGACCAGTCTTAATTTGCAGAAGATCCCGGAAGATTGGCCGTGAGAGAAGTCCATATAGTGTAGTGACAAGATTGTATAACATAAATACAATGCATTTACCTCAAATGACAAATCAAATAATTTATTCAGTTTTATGTACTATTGTAAAATATATGAGAAGTTAAATATTTTTTTAAGAAAATGAAATGAAGTTAAATAAGTTTTAAATAAAATTATTATCAGATTTTTTTGGGTTTTGATCTGAATTTCAAATAATAACGGTTTTTGGGTTTACCAAATTTTAATTAACAAATTTTCATTAAATCTGAATTCTTGTGGAAGTTTTTTTTGTGACATAGAAAAAAAATATCAGTTGGCAAAAACTCTAATATAGCTGGACCTTTCTGGAGGGTGGTCATACATTAGAAGATATAAAAGAGCCTCTTAGTAAAAAAAATGAAGAGTATTATTGAAAGCATATTGTTACAAAGGAGAGCAGTCTACAACTTCCCTTTGGACAATGTGAAGAGAGCACAAGATATAAATGGCTTTTTGACATATCCATGTGGAAGAGAAGCCTATATGTGCTCTTAAAATCAATTAAAAAGGCTGTAACCTACAACCTCAATAAAATTAAAATATGACTTGCAGGAATTTCCTTGAGCATTTTCATATGTGGATACTGGAGTCGGTTCCTTTGCTACAAGCTTCATACAGTACGATCATTCCTAGTCTAGAGATTCAAGAGTCCATACCTACCTTCCTATGTGATAAATACATATTTACATCGTCTCCATCTATAACACAAGTTCTAAGTGTTGAATCTTCCGTACATGTAAGTTTCTACATCGATGATGTTTTGGTTATAATTATTCGGTTCTTTTTAAAAAAAAAACTAAAGCACAAAATAAATTCAGTAACAATAAAATAAAGTAAATGTAAATTTTCATATGTGTTTAATATAATTTACAAAATAATTAAAATTTATAGTCCATGCTTACGGAAACTTCAATTAAGCAGTCAACATAACAAATAAAAGTAAAGATGATCTCACACGAGTTTTATGAAGAAAGATATTTGAAAAATAATGTCAATAAAATATATGAAACCATAAAAATAAAAGGAAATTCACCAAATAAATTAGTTAAAAACTTTAATACTATTTAAATAGTATTAACATTATAGTTTCACGGAAAACATAAAAAATAGAGGATAGTCATTATAGATTAATAAAATGGATCTGTATTATAAAAATATATTAATCAGTACAAAAATAAAAAAATATATTTTTTTTGCCATCAAAAGATTGATATATTACTCAAACTTGAGGTGATCGGGGAATTCAGACTGGAATAGAACAACCAACAAACAAAAGATCTTGAAGAAAAGATCGAGCAGTTTTAGCTAACGAATCAGATACTATATTCTGCTTCTTGGAGACATAGAAGATCTTGAAGTCTGGAAAGAAAATCTACAGGGTCTTGAGCTTTTCCAACTCCAATGGGAAGCTTGGTCAATCTTGAGAATTACTGAACATCGCAATCAACTCCTTGCAGTATGTCCTAAAGCTCTGACATCGCGAATGTTGAAGTATATTCTCCATTGCCCACCGCAGTGCTTCCAGCTCTGAATGCAAAGCATACTCTACTCGGATAAAATTCCGCAATCCCATCACCTGGCTTCCTCCCGAGCTGTCATTCCAAGCCCATCCGAATCCGCTAAACCGATCTGTTTCGGTCCAAGATCCATCCATCATACATATGTTTCCCAAGCTTATGGCCTGGTTGTCCACGTGTAAGTCTCCATGAGGAGAAGTTAAGCTCTGCTCATTAGCTTGGAACCAAGCCTGACACTCACTCTCTGCATATCGGGTTAGCTCCAGTGGATCTCTATCAATTCCTCGAAAAAGCTTATCATTTCTAGTCTTCCAAATGTACCAGATTAGCCAGGGATAGAGATCCATATCCAACTCAGGTGTCATGATGTCGTTCTTCCTACATAAAAGATAATCCATATTCTCATAAGTGTTCTGTAGGGGGAACAAGGTAGGACTTGTAGGCGTAGATGATAGGGTCCAAATTTGTACTACCGGGGCGCATTGGAAGATCGCATGTAAAGCTGTCTCCTCTGGCTCCCCACATCTTGGACAATGGTTATCACACCTCATGTGTTTGTAGTTTAAAGTACTGGTGACTGCCATATGTCCTATTCTCAATTGCCACATAAGATGGCATATCTTTTGGGGTGGCTTGACCTTCCAAGCATGTGCTTGCAGTGTTGTGATACTTGGCTCACAAACCTCCGCCTCCTCGGTTTTCATTAAGATGTTTCTTGCAATCCAATATCCCGATTTTACTGTGTATTGCTCATTCCTAGAACTCCAACAATATGTGTCCCTACGGTGTGTAGAACTTATGGCCATACTCCTTATGAGAGGTATGTCATTAGCTTCTACATAATTCCCAAGACGGTCCACATACCATGTTTTTGTTTCTTAATTAATCAAATCGCTCACTCGAATGTTCCGATGGAGAACCGGTACAGATGGCACTGCTGACCTCGCTGGTACTATGGGAATCCATGGGTCCTCCCATACTTTCACCTTATAGCCTGAGTGGATTTTTTGTCTGACTCGCAATAGAAGAAATTCTCTTGCCGCCGATATGCTAGTCCACACATAAGATGGACTGCTGACAGTAAGCTTACGCAAGGGCGAGCTTGATCGGTAATATCGACCTCTCAAAACTCTAGTGACCAGAGAATCTGGAAACTCAGCAGTCGCCATAACTGCTTTACGAGCAATGCCAGGTTAAATTAATGAAACATTCTAAACCCAATCCCTCGTTCCTCTCTGGGTAAACATACTCTATCCCATGTCGACCAATGTATGCCTCGCTTTGGGGGGTTTGAGCTCCACCAAAACTGTCCAATGACACTAGCTAAATGTTCACAAATCTCCAACAAGAGTAGGAAACATGACATGACGTATGTGGGTAGGGCTAGCTGTATAGATTTTATCATTACTTTCTTTCCGCTTTTTGAAAGCCATCTGCATGTCCACACATTGACTCGGTTCCTTAATTTGTCTTTGAGGTAGGCAAAGAGTTTACATTTGGACCCACTGATGTCATCCGGTATCCCTAAATACGTTCCCATCCCACCTTCATTCTGAATCTCAAGTGTGTTCTTGATCTCTTGTCTGACGTCTTGTCCAACTCTCTTACCAAAGAGTAGAGAGGATTTTTCAAAATTAATACATTGACTTGAAGCTTGACCATATCTCCCGACCACTTTCATCACTTCTTCACATTCATGAGGCTCCGCCTTACAAAAGAACATCCTATCATCTGCAAAGAGAAGGTGGGACACCGAAGGACACGCACGTGTGATGCGCATCCCTGTTATCTTCCCTTGATTCTCTACATGATTTAGAAGGCTAACGAGCGCTTCCGTGCATAGAATAAATTTTAAAGGGAACAGGGGATCCCCCTGTCGCATGCCTCTTTCGGGTACAATATTACCCCTCGTCTATCCATTCATGAGGACCTTGTACTTGATTGATGTAATGCATCGCATTATCCATGCGATCCAGATTTCAGAAAATCCTATTTTTCTCATGGTAGCTTCAATGAAAGACCACTCCATCCTGTCGTATGCCTTGCTCATGTCTGTTTTAATGGCCAGTCTCTTATTCTGTCCACTGGGCTTAGTTCTCAAGGCGTGAAACATCTCCTGAGCTATCATAATATTGTCTGAGATCTGTCTTCCAGCAACAAAGACTGACTGGGTTTCAGAGATCCTATTAGGAAGGACCTTCTTCAGTCTCTGTCATAAAACCTTGAAGATGATCTTGTAACTGACATTGCAGAGACTGATTGGTCAAAGCTGACTCATCTGGTTCGGGCTATCTACTTTAGAGAGGAGACATATGTTTGTGTCGTTAGGTCCAGTGGGCATTGTTCCTTCGAACAAGAATTGATTGACCATAAGAGTCAAGTCATCTTTTACTATGTTCCAAAACTTCTGATAAAAAAGCGGAGTCATCCCATCTGGCCCTGGCGCTTTCTCTGGATGCATCGCAAAGAGTGCTACCTTAACTTCCCATTCGGTTACCGGCCCTGTGAGAGCGTCATTATCCGCTGGTGTAATTGTCGTCGTTACCTCATATAATGCTTCCTCTATTTCTTCTGGATTTGACGATTGGAATATGTGTCTAAAGTAACTTGTGGCAATGGCTACAAGTCCTTCCTCATCCTGCACCACATTCCCATCTGCATCCAGTAATTGTGTGATCATGTTCCTCGCTCTCCTCTGTTACGTGAGGGCATGAAAGAATTTTGTGTTCCTATCTCCATCCTCAGCCAAAAGACTCTGCACTTTTTTTTCCAAAACATCTCCTCTACCTTAAGAGAATCAGATAGTTCCTTTAGAGCTGCTGCAATCTCTTCAGTCGTGGCATCGTCATTTGACGAGAGAAAGTCTACTTTTTCCTTCAACTCTTCCACCGACTTCTCAGAGTTCAAATTGTGTTGCCTTTTCCAATCACTCAAAGCTTTCCGGCAGCTTGCAATATGATTCATTATGCTTGCATCTGGTGGAAAATCAGGTGATTTCCATCCCTCGAGTATAACTTGCCTTAGCTCCTCAATATCCAGCCATCTCTTATCAAATTTGAAATTTCTAGATTTCCTCGGTTGCTTCCTAAGGATCTCAGCCAAGATCGGACGATGGTCCGATCTTCATAATCTCATATATCTTGTCTTGGTGTGAGGGAATTTCTCATGCCAGTCTTAATTTCCTACAGCTCTGTCAAGGCGACATATGACTATAACTCTCCTAGCTCTCTTTCCTACCCATGAAAGTATGTTTCTTGTGAAAGGGAAGTCTATCATTCCACAGTCACTTAACATTTGCCTGAAAGGTAGAAATGAGCTATCTGGTCGTTCTCTACCACCTTCATTTTCTTTGTGACAAGTAATCTCATTAAAGTCACTTATCATGAACCATGGTCCAGTTCTTACTGTTCAGAAACGCGTAAGACGTTCCCATACTTGATCTCTACGTTCTAATACATAATCCCCATAAAAAACGTCATGAAGACTTTTATTCCATCAATGACTGCCTCAATGTCAATCATTCTGTTATTCGAAAATTAAACATTAACTTGAAATTCATCATTAAAAAGTAAAGCTAAACCACCGCTGAGACCAAGTGGCTCAACGGTAAACAAACGATCAAATCCTAAGTCAGCCTGATTGTCTTGCAACATCAGCCTCCTATTCTTTGTCTAAGAAAGAAATACTAGTCCTGGGCGATGCTTCTGACACATCTCCCTAAGCGTCGAACTGTGAGGTTGTTTCCTAGCCCTCGACAGTTCCAACTGATTGTCCTCATTGATCAAAATGGGATGGGTTTTTGGACCCCATCAAACCACCTTCCGTACTTGTATGATCTCGACCGTCCATGTGACGTTGGTGATGCTGCTTATCTTTAGCCTTGTCCTTAGCTCCATGCTTCTTTTGTCAAGTCGCAACAGTCGTTAGGATGCGTGGAGAGCCTTTGCGGTGAAACGCTTGCTTAGTATTTTTAATCCCCGAGGAAGGATTATTTTTGTTGCTCCTCCTTGATCTTGATGACTCCTTATGGACTTTCACCGAAGAAGGCCCCTGATGTGTTGCATATTTACATGATTTTAGCTA
>JABAYD010017671.1:0-11066 GCA_014822095.1 Diplotaxis tenuifolia
TAAGTTTAGAAAAAGTTTTGGAAGAATATATATTGCCTTTGTTGAAACCTTTTGAGTGAGAAGGAAGGCGATGGTCCACCCGTCACAAATGAATGAGTTTATTGCTTTAGGGTTCGTCGCTTTTGCTAATACGTCACAAGTGACTGATTTTGTGTCATCTTTCTCGCAAGTTAATGAGAGTGTTGCATAACGAGATTACATATAAAGAGAAGTGAATATGTTTGTTGCATATAGAGAGTGCATATAAAGAGAAGTGCTTGAGTTTGTTGCATATTTGATACACAAAGAGAAACATAGTTTACAAGTACATAAACATGATTACATAACCCGTGAATGAAAAAACATAGTTTAGAAAACAACAACATTCTACACTTTCTCGTGAAACAAACCGACGAACTAGATTCACCAATTTTTCTAGTCATCTTCTTCAGGGCAGACACACATCAGTGGAGTAGTTTTCCCATCTCCAACCAGATTGAACACTAATAAGTCTCCTACTTTGCGTCTATTATCAAGACAGAACCTTATCCAGCCTCTTGTAGTGTAATACATTCCGCCTAATTCTTTAAATCTCAAACTCACAGTCCATAGATTTCCCTCTTTGTTCACAAGTATCATCTCATGGCATTGTTTGTTCAAAGCATTAAAACACATAGCTCCTACAGTAAGATATTGCAAACACCCCCAAGTAGACTTTGTAAATATGGTTGATACATATGAAATAGAGACACAAAACGTAA
Organism: Diplotaxis tenuifolia; assembly: GCA_014822095.1. Lineage (NCBI taxonomy): Eukaryota > Viridiplantae > Streptophyta > Magnoliopsida > Brassicales > Brassicaceae > Diplotaxis > Diplotaxis tenuifolia. The sequence goes on from JABAYD010017671.1 coordinate 741, forward strand.
AGTACTCACAAGTTTTTCTTGTTTTAGATTTGAAGCAGTGACCTCAGCCACAAAAAAATAGCCGAATGAGAGCCCTCCCTCCTGAAACATAAGAAACAAAATGTTTTCCACGTCAAAAACATCTCAAGAGTTGCTATGCTCTTTTGGTGAACTTTGATTGAAGCTTACTAATCTCGCGGTGATTCGCATTGTCATCATCATCATCCGTGTCGGCTTCTTTCTTGATGATGTGAGAATATGTATACCGAATCTCACAACGGCTAGGACCAAAAAGAGTGACATTAAACACCATGTCTCCTTCGTGTTTGAAGATGACAATGTCACCGATTCGAAGGTCATGTGCTATGGTAAAATCTTTCCAGCCTCCGGTGAGTCTGCTGCCATCTATTTGCACTTCCCAAGTTTTATCTGAAACGTCTGATATTAGTTTCAATGTTTTCTGCTTGGTCTTTCCTTCTATGTGTTTTGAGAAGAAAGCAACTGATATTGTCTGCAAATCACAAAAGGTAAAATTATCCAAAACTCCAAAATAGAGGCATAAACATAGAAAAAATAGAGAGAGTGTGTGTACGAGGTGAGTCTCGAAACCGGGAAGCAGAGGCTGGAAGAAATGAGGATTAGTCGGTGAGGGAAGTGGTGGATTCATCATCTTCAACAGACAAAACAGTGATTGAATTGATTAAACGATATGATTAAACAATATGATGAAACAATATGATGAAACATAATGATTTAATACAATGATGAAACAATATGATGAAACACACCCTAAATCGATACGAGGAGAGATTTTCAAACCACAAATGAAAACCCCCATATCGATTTCGAACCCTAACTCAAAACCCCCAAATCGATTTAGAACCCTAACTCGGAATCCCTGATGAAACGAACCCTAAATCGAACCAGAATCACGGTTTACAACCATAAATCGAAACCCCGACTCGATTTAGAACCCCCTAACTCGAAACCCCCAAATCGATTTCGAATCCCCGAGATCGCTCTCGAACCATATCAGTTCTATTAAATCGTGAATCTTCTAGATACTAACCTGAGCTCGACGATGAGTGATTCCGGCGTCGATTAGCTAGACAAAAGCTTCGGAAGTCGGTGTCGCAAGTAAATCGCCTTCACACCGAGAAATCCTAGTTTTTTTCAAAATGAGAAGAAAATGAATCCTTTCTCCTCTCACCGCTGTTTCGTCCGCGTCAACGCACACAAGCCGCGTCCAATGCCTGCTTCACACGTGCCATAAACTCGTTTCATACGGGATCACTCGCAAGACCCGATTCACCAAAAAAGCCCATTTTTTGGCATAAACCCCAGCCTATAAACCCCTAAGAACACTCTAATGGGCATGCTCTTAGGAGTAAAGGTTACTTTTCCTCCTCTTCTGAATACTCAATGGACTTAATTATCTACTTTTACATTCAGATAACTATACTACCAAATCATGTCATCAATAACTGTAATTATACGTTTTCTGTTAAATATATATATGCAAATTAATAATTTAACTAATATATTTTATATTATGTGATAGATGAAAATGACAAATCACAGTGAAGATAAAGACATGGAGGCTATCGAGCTTATCTAGCCAAGTTCCCATACGAAACTGCAAAACAATGCAAAACGAACAAAGTAGTAGTATTCAAGGACTTGCTTTTAACTCCAGCCACTATTTATAAGAAGAAAACAAAGCTCAAACATTACACAACATAACTCTGTAATTTGTGTGCATAAGCCATAGAGATTTACGGCTTTAATATCATCAGATTATGACAACTAACATGTATCATAGATTCATAGTGACAACGTTTCATGTTTAAGGCAATTTAGTTGTCTCTGAGGACTCATAAGAAGCATCAGCTGAAGAAGTATCTATGTCGTTGAGACCCAACTCCTCGTTCTGTTCCCATGATCTTTCGTACTCCTCATCTGCAATACAAACACAAAAAGGAATAAATTAAGTAATAAAGTATGAATATCTTTTTTGATCTTTTAATGATCCAACTTGAGGTGTATGTAGACAAGGAAAATAGAGGAACTTACATGTGAGCTGGTGATCATCTTTGATATCATTTGTTACAGGTGAAATAAAGGAGTTTGCCAACTCATCATAAAGAATCAAAGTCCATGGCTCTTCTAAGCTTAGGAGCTGCAAGAAAATAAAATAGAATAAACAGAAACGAATATCTTATTGCTTTGCTTTTTCTTGAACATCATGAACAAGTATATGGCTAATACTAAACAAAGAAGAAAAATCAATAAGAGTTGCCAAATTAACCTTGGTTAGCCTTGATCCAAATTCTCTCCACTTGCTCTTCTTACTCTCGTCCATACTGTCACCAAAAGTGAATCTGTGGACTCTCGCTAAGCCTGTGAGAGATCCCATATCACACTTAGGTCAGTACAAATAAGAGAGCTCGACACCAAATATTACTGGAATTGTAACGCTCCCAGGATCCAAGAAAATGAACGTATGATACTTAGCCCATGATTAATGACTTATGTGCCGTGGTTATCTATACATAATTATACAGTACTCAGACTCAACAAGGTCATACTTACTTTCTCTGATCTGTGTGACTAGCCCTTCTACTGTTGTTACCATTCCACCAAGTGTACCACCAGCTAGCTCCAGATCCAGTTCTGGGATTTTCACCCCTGTTGTGTCAGACTAACAATACACACAAACATTCACCAATAGTGACTTGAATGGTTCATAAGATTTTCTACAATAGATGTTGCAATCAGATGTGTAATATAACAATAATAAAAAGCCCAGAAAGATAAACAAGTTTATTCTACATACAATCTCCAAGTTTGGCCACCTTTCATAACACCTGAATATATTATTTCGCGTCACGACAATGAGAACATAGTACCCAAAAAAATTATAGCACTAAGCAGGATCCGTTGTCAAACATGTACCAAACAGAAACTACATTCATTCTGTTAAAAGTATAGCTTTTTGGAAGGACATAATAACCATAACGTGACTTATCCAACAGTTTCTAAAGAGGTCGAAGCTAAAAACTAACCTTGATAACTTCTCTGCTAAGGTCAGCAATGTTCCTCACAGAGAGGATAATTTTCTTTCCCTTTTTAGGAATTGCACCACTAGGCTTCAACTGCTCACAATAAACGAAGAAAATATAGTTAATAACCTAAAGACCACACACATCTTAAAATCATTATTAAAGATAAAGCCAATGGAAGCAGACCTCGGAGTTGCGATAGCCACAATCATCACATGTAGATGCCATGACAATAACCTCCTGAAAATACGGGATTTCTATTTTATACAGTCAAGTGACAAACAACATCTATGAGTCCACCAGCATAATTAAGGAATAAACAAAACCAAGATTTAAAAGGATACTAGTCACAAACATCCGTGTCTCGCATAGCTTCATACATGCTCCACAAGTTGAAGGAAAAGTCATCACCTGAACATCCACAGTAATGTGATATGAAATATAATTTATCACCAACTTTAAATGAACTATTTTCGCAAGTGTTCAGAAGAAATTACCGCTTCAGGTGCAGTGTATCTGAACAAATTATCAGAAATATGAGTGTTGTTACTTTGAGCAATCGCCCGATGACCAGCTGCTGCTCCGATTTCTCCATGGGGTATATCAGTAGAAGAAGGTGCAGGTGCAACTTGGTCTTTTTCTGAGTTAGAAAGATAACCAAACGCTGCTTGTTGCTCTGGTGTTCGCTCATAGAATTTGATCTGTAAAGATGGATCTGGCGATGGAGCATGCATGTCCCATAAGTTGTGATAAGCTTGTCAGAAAACGAAAGATAACTTCATTGTGGGGATAATTTCAATATCCTTACGGGTTCTCAATGAAACTGTTTCCAGCAGGATCATCCAAAATGAAGGTGAAGGATGACTCGGCTTTAGCACAAGCTCTCAGTTTAGATAAGAATCCGTCTAGTTTTAGGATCTACTTTCTGTGTCATTCAAGTAAAATATAAGGATCTTGTAAAAGAACTCAAATTGGGGCATATGAGAACATACATACACAACGTTCTTCTTGAAGGGCATTCAGTTCATCAGCAGCCCTCGCTAGTATCCCTTTTACCTGGGAATCAAAATAAAGTTATTGACAAGGAACTAGGAAATAAATAAAAATAGTTTAAGGACTTACCGTTGACAGAATTCCACGTTGGGCCTCTGGTGGAATCTCAAAGTCAAGTTCAGGAATCTGAAACAAGGTATTCACAGTTTTCAGGAAGCCTAGGGGAAGTGATATTTTATGAATCTGAAGGAAGTTTCCTGGTTTGGCAAAATCAGAGAACATTTTCTATTTTCGAATGAGCGATGGCATTCCCAAGACAACCCACCTTAATAGTGGTTGTTTCAGATTTCACAACTTGCCGGTCAAATATCTACAATTAGACAGAAACAACAAGGCAAAGCTTTGCTTAGGAAATGAGAAACAACTAAAAGTTGAAGAGGACAACTTGAATCAAGGCATCACCAGCAAACTGGACTTCATTATTTCTATAACGTACAGATCAGAAACAAAATTAAAATGATTTGTTTAAAATGGAACTTGTTTTCAAAACAAAATTCACCCTGCTAAAAACGAATATCTTTCTCCACAATGCGGACATTCAAATGCAGATAATAAGACCTGTAAACATAAGTAAACTTGTTAGGGCAGAGAAAACATACAACCAATAAACTTTGCTAGTGCTCCAGAATGTGGTCAGTTAACAGTGAATGAAGCAGAACAAAATCTGAGTACAGAACATACCTTTCCTGAAGTGAGGAATTAAGGTCAACAGAAATCTAGTTGTTCCCTGGAAAGCAATTAAGAAGAATGGTCAAGAAGGATATTTTACAGCTAAGGCAGAAATACAATACGAGATACGTATTAGTTAACAAAGGTTGTAATCTGTATAACTTTTTACACCTATTACTAAGGACAAGGAAAACATAACACCAGCATCAGATAGTAAATTCAATCTCCCTTATGGTAAATTCGATCGATTTTTTTTACAAACAGAGAAACAGACAAACTTGCTACAAAGAGAGACACCAGTCAAGGCAAGTGTATATGTATGAGAATGAGAGCGGTGACATACATTTTCTCCGCAGCGCATGCACATGCTCTCCACAACATAGAGAGGAGCACCAAAGGAATGATCAGCGGAAACTGCTTCAACCACCGATCCCACATCGATTTGTTCGTCATTTCCAGTGTCTGACATTTCTCCAAACAATCCCTAAAAAATGTTCAAACCAATTATTAGGTAAGTCAAATCTAAAAGCATGAAACTTTATGCCACAAAGCAGCTGGTTTTTCTTACAATCAGCGTTCCAAAAACGATTTTTTTTTGGTTTTAACATTTAGAATCCATAACAAGCTTCGGAATTTTCTTACTGAAACAAAACTCGCAGAATGAAAGAAGCTGAACACACACATTGGAAAATCAAAAGCAGTTTCTAGAAGCCCATCACATAATCAAAATCCTATATTCATCTGAAATCAAAAAGGAGAAGTAAAGAGAGAAATACCTTCAAAAAACTTACAATTAAACTGTGTTTTGGAGATATTACCTCTTCCAGGCTTTATAACTTAACACCACCCTCCCCCCCCCCAAAAAAGCTCTCGAAACTGCGAGAGAGTAGAAGAAAGACCCACGTGAGTCTCACGTGTTTTGTCTGTTATCGGTTCTAGTTTTGGGCATTTGATTCTATTAGGTCAACGGCCCATTCAGTTTTACACTTTTTGTTTTTTTGAACATTTTTTTTAACTGAGTGATGGTCAGTGGATTATTAACTGACTGATGTGTTTAATAATATTCGTATACTGTGTTTGATCTATGGAGATTTTCATGGGTATTTTACCACGGAAAAGATAAATTAGACAGGGGATCTGTAATGTCCATTCTTATTTACTATTTGTGTTGAAGCATTGATGCTTATCATCATGAACCGAGTAGAACAAAATGGGTTGATCAATACTGACACGAAAATGCCTATCTGTAAAACACCTCATCTTCGTAGATGACGACAGCTTATTCTTGTGTAAGGATAATAACTTCAGTGAATGCTCAGAGTTCTTAAGTCGGTGTATGGTGTGATTGATCAGGTCAGGTAATGGTTAACTTTTAAAAACCAGCTATCACTTTCAGTAAAGATATTGACCCGATCATGAAGAGATTAATTGCTGAGATTTTGAATATTGAAAATGAGGGAGATGACATGAAATATTTGAATTTTCTTAGATGTTTGAGTGGATCAAAGCAGAAAATTGTTAGCTACTACTGGATTTCTTGGAAAAAACTATGTATAGAGGGTATAGTGGATTTTAATCAGGCTTGTTGGCTAAACAAGCTTAGAGGTTGATCAATGAACCTGAAAGTCTGGCTCAGGTTTCCCGGAAAGTGGTTAAAAGTTGATTTAGCTGTTGGAAACTGGATCCACACGTTACTGAGAAAAATAGCATAAAACCGAGTTGATTATCACAAGAAAACAACATAAATAAACTTGCATGTCTCAAAGGAAATGCACCAACAATAGAATTGTTCACACACTTGGAAATCATGAACAACGATCTGATCATTAGAAGACCAAAAAGAGTAGCAATTTCCACATAACTAAATTACTACTTACTTTAACACATATACACTTTGCCATACGTGGAAATCAAATACAAAATTCTTACAGATAGAAAACTAATCTCAGACATGCGTTATGAGTATAATATTCTCTATCCTAATTTCATAAAATCCGCAAGTAAGGAGTATATATGATTTCAAAATAATCGACATTATCCACTCAAATTGTGGTTAGCAAATTGAAAGTAGCTGACAATAGCATCAGTCAATTATATATTTTCCTTATCTGATTTCTCGCTGGAATAATACTCGTCCTCTCTGGACTCACTGTCAGTGTCATAGACTCGAGCACGCTTATCATCACCATTTTCAGATTCAGGTTCTAAAGTAGAACAAGATAAAACGTTTTGCTCAGTGATTAGATGAAAAAGAATATAAGAACAAGTGATGATTGTTTGCTACAAACATAACTTGACACAACAATGAGTCCTTCTTAAAATGTTTAAAGTAGTTTCCAATCATCTACCCCTAAAAAAGTACCCACTACAATGTTAGAACCAAGAGATTACCAAATGACCAGCATTACAAAATATATTTATACCCTACGAGTGATGGTCTGAAGCTGATATATTGTAGACTCATCAACCACATAGTTATGCCTTCATAACTCAAAAAAAAAACTACCTCAACTGGTTCTGAACGCTAACGTGACTTCACCTCCCTTGTTACAGCCTCTCCTTGCTACTCTTTTTCTTGAGTCTGGGACTGGGAGACGCTCTCTCTTTCGTTCCATGTAACTTGCTCATGTTCCTTCCGTTTTCACCACGAGTCATCACATTGTAAACAACCTTTCTTGCACCAGAGGAACCTGTCTCGGTTTCTCCAACCACCTTCCTCTTTTTAAGAAACGAATCACTAGTAGCATACTTCCTTTTGGCATTCTTCTTTTCAGTTGCAGTTGCCTCCTCACGATCTTTCTTAACCTTCTCATAAACCTGTTGAACCATACTTGCAGCATAAGCTGCACTACTGGTTCTTGAGAATGCCCACTTGGCGTTGCTGAATACACCTGAAGTAGCATCACCTGACTTTGGCTTCACACTGTTGAGACGACTCCAGTGGCTTGACATACCCGGTTTAGGGACTAGTACTGCTGAAAACGACTGTAGACAGTTAGGACAAAAAAGGTTACAGTTGACATATGTTGTAATATACTCATACTGCGTCATGCATCTCCTTCACAAAAATCAAAGCATAACAGATGAATCTAAGACCCGAGAAAAAAGCATCACTAGAAAAACCCCACTAGATTTCTGATCGGTTAACCCTAGAGGCAGGCAATGTCGAAATCGAGAAGATGAAGAAATCGTGTGAAAAGGAAACAAGAGAAGACATGAGTTGCAATGCAGATTGCAGGTTCTAAAAGGATGGGAAGATGGAAAAGAAAAATATGGTGAGGCGACTAGAGAAAACGCTAGGATCCCATTTTCACTATAGCGTTTCTCTGTTTTATTGATGCTGCCTAACTTCTTACATTCAGCTTTCGAGATTTTGTATACCCACCCTCCAACTATCTACGTTATTAGATAACCATCCTTTTTGATCAAAAAAAAAGATAATCATCCTTAATATTAGGTCCGGGGTACCGGCCCAAACCAACCTGAAAAGAACAGGTTAGAATCACATCTGAGTAAAGGCAAATTATGTGCACAAAAAAGGGTAAAGGCAGATCAAACATGCTGATATTATTTAAGAAGTGATTTTTCTCATTTGTCATATTCTCTACGATTTTAAGTTATTTTACTTATTTTAATGGTTTTATTAAATTTTAGAAGATTATATGTCATGTTTTATTATATTTTAGAAGCTCATTTATCATGTTTTCTCTGTGATTTTAGATTGAATCCCTAGTATTAATAAATAATTTTTTATTTTTTTAAAAACAATTAGTGGTTATTTAAAAATATTTTCATTATTTTTATGATAATTACTAACGGTATTATCATTTAACAATAATTTTATAGTTATATTCATTTTATGTTTACTTTAATAATATTAAATATTATTTTATTTATTTTTATTTATTATTTTTAAAATATATTTTCTTCTCTTTTATGTAATGGAAGAAGTGTTATCGGTTTCATTAACATTAACTTACCAATCAAAAGCTATGAGTCCAAAAAATACATTCTCTTGCCGTTATAATTAGAAAAAAAATCAGCTTTTACTGGAAATATATAATTTATTACTTTAGTTTAAAAGTTTTAGATAAACAGGACTATGTTTTTAATTATTGTAGATTTTGTTACTAGATGTCAGTATAAACTCCCATGAATAGGAAATTCATATAAAATACAATTAAACTCCAAATCAAATCTACACTATTATCTATTATTTGATGAAGAGGAGTTTGATTTCATAGATTTCAGTGATAATTGGTTGATATGGTTTTATTTTGTAATAGATAATAGTGTAGATTTGTTTTGGAGTTCATAGATTTAAGTGATAATTGGTAAATATGGTTTTATTTTGTATAATTATCTTTTATGTTATTTTAAAGTATTAATATAACTTTATTAGGTAATTATGATGATGATTCTGTTTTACATGTGTGGTCTATTTAGTGATGTAATAAATAAATAAGTATCAAGCCATTATCTAAGCTGCTTTGTTAAAAAAAAGGTCAAATTATATCTTTTGATTAATTAAATAATTTAGATTTAGATAAGAAAATATGTTCAATTAGAATTTTAATTATTTTAGTATAAAAACAAAAGTTACTCTTAATAGTAAACAATTATTATATGTTTGTAGAAAAGTGATTTTAACATGTGTCACAATCTTTGTTGTTTTATTATAACCAACAATCATATTAGCAAATCTTAAGAACTAAATTCTATATAGTAAGATATATTTTTTTTAATTTTATAATTTGTTTTCCAAAGACATATGTTTTGTAAGTTAATTTTGGTTGACATGGTTTGTAAGTTAATTTACATGACAATTTAAAAATCTAAGGTTATACAAACATTTTAAACAAATATATGGCTGATTAATGTTTTTGTTCATGAGGAATGAGATTTTGTTTTGAACATGCTAGAGAACTACTAGATTTTAACTATAACCAACAATCATATTAGCAAATCTTAAGAACTAAATTCTATATAGTAAGATATATATTTTTATTTTATAATTTGTTTTCTAAAGACATATGGTTTGTAAGTTAAATTTGGTTGACATGTTTTGTAAGTTAATTTACATGACAATTTAAAAATCTAAGGTTATATAAACATTTTAAATAAATATATGGCTGATTAACAAAATTTTTCATGAGGAATGAGATTTTTTTTTGAACATGCTAGAGAAATCCTAAATTTTAACTTAAACTGATATAAAAATTACATTTTAAACATTCAAGATTTTTTAATTTTTTATAAAGAAAATTTTATATTTTGTAATGTAAACTGATACAAGAGTTTTTAATTATACAAACTTGAATTCATTTGTTGACAATAATCTTAATTTTTTAAATGATATAAGATATATATGTATCTGATTATATCTCGTATAGAAAAAAATCTTTAAATATATTCAAATTTAAAAAAATGCCGATTGATGTACCGATCGCTCTTCTCTGGTGAATAAAAGAAATTTTGTCTTCATTACCAAGATTTCTTTTTGTTATAGAACCAAAATTTGTTGATTTCAAATATATCTTATACTATAAAGAACACCTTCATC
>JABAYD010017687.1:0-11471 GCA_014822095.1 Diplotaxis tenuifolia
CCAGTGTGGTTGGATAAGCACAATCTAGACTGCCCTGAATAGTGTATAAGAGCTGGTTAAGAGCTTGTTGGAATCTTGCTTTCTTGGATCTAATCATTGGTCCAAGTGGTACACTTAGCTCCTTGTTCCTTGCTTCCTCAGGTATGAGCTGCTTCGTGATTTCTTCTTCATCGTCTTTAGGCTCTGGTTCAAGCTGTTCCATCTCCTCACTTCCTTTGCTGGTCATGATCATATCATCTCTCTTCTCTCGTTTAAAAATATCTTGGGCAAACAGACAAACTACGTGTCATTTTGAGATGCAATACACAGTGTTTTGATACAAACATCATGCTGTTTTTTATTCAAAAATGGGCCAAAAAACAAAAGTAATTTGGTCTAAAACGCTGATCCCGAGTCGAGCGTGCCAGACAGTGGCGCGCGCGTGGGGATCCATCTATTCCCCTGACTCGTTTGAGCTAAGGTTAGTGTATAACCTTATACAGTGAAACCTTTATAAATTAATAATGTTAGAACTACACAAAAATTTTATTTTTTATTAATTTATAGAGATATTAATTTATCGATATACTAATTTAACCAAAAATCAATTTAGAAATATAAAATTATATTATTTATAGAGATATTTAGTGTATATTAATTTATCAAGTATTAATTTATATAGGTTCTACTGTATATACAACTCAATCTCAGCTCTTCTAAGCGATGTGTGATGTAGCACTTTTCCTTATTAACTTATGTCTTTAGGATTTAAGTACATTGGCGCAATGGCTCATTTTGATTCAACTATTTGGGGTTTTAATGATCCAACAGGCATCAACTGTTGATCTCTATTCCGGATCAACTATCGACCTCTTGGATAATAGAATCCGTTTTTCACTTTCATGAACTTGAAATCTTCATGGTTAATGGGTGAACATACCATAGAGCTTACAAGCTAGCTTGGTCCAGCTCTTGGAGTGTTTCTTTCAACTTGCAACGTCCCTGACCTGAATCAACCTTTGTAGTGTGGAATCTCATACTTGCGATCCCTATGTATTGAATCACAAAAAATTTCATAGGGTTTGCAAGTTTGTACGAACCTAGTAACGGCGCACATGTTCTTCATCTTACACTATGTGCATTGGTTCTATATTTTCAATACCATATTTTACACTTTTACCTTACCATCCCATGTTCTTTTTCATTCACATATACATCTAATATATATATTCATAATAATGTTTTTTAAAAACAACAGTTTATCTATTTATTGTCATTTCATATGTCATATTTGATTTTGTAACTAAATAATAAAAGTTAAAACCTAAACAATTTTTGTTTTAAAAAATAAAATAATTATACAATTAAATAAAAAATAGAATTGAAATTTTATGAAATATGTAGTAAAAATATAACAGAATAGGCTTGAAAATGTCTAAAACTTATGATAAACGATTTTCTTTTGTATATGTCCAAATCCTATAAAGCTAATGTTTATTAATAGATCATTAAACATTATAAATTTTGATATCAAAAGAGAAAAAAATAATTAATTTACTGTAAAATAAATGATTCAAAATAAGTAAGATGAATATGAAAAATTCAGACCAAAAAAAGATGAATATGAAAAATTTAATTAATACCAATAATAAATAAAAAACACCACAGTTGTTGTGGACCTTTTTTGGCTTTCAATTAGTTGAATAAATTCAACATCAAACAATACACATCATATTTTTCTTCTTTTCAACCAGGTTCATTGTAAGCATTCAACAGTTGAAATAAACATCCAACTAGTCCATTGTAAATGGTCTAACAAGGATAGAGATCTTGAAGCTCTCCCGTTTCTTATTCACGCATAGAGCGATTAAACTAATACCAATTAATTATTAATTCAACCGTTGAAACCCCACAGTGAACATGTTGAATAATTTGTGAACCAAACGTGGATCCAGATGAGTTGAAACAATTTAACACGTTGAATGTTGCAAAAATGGGACCTACAAAAATAGGTGACAACACATGAAAAAAAGAAATAAGTGAGAGAGTGGAGCATGACGACAAACATTATCCTTTTAAAATTATACTGTTGTTGTTTCATTTGTTACTTTAAATCTAGGAGATTTTTTATCCCTACAAATTATTAAAATTCAATTATTTTGTAACAAACAATTTAAAATAAAAATAAAATTTATATCGAAATTTGTTACTTTTTATGGTTATAAATAGAGACTAATTTCACTTCATTTGGATACAAAAAAAACATACATTTCACATAAATTCCTATTAATGTCCAATAAAAATTTTTCGTGTTTAAACTTCTTTTTTGGTTAAAGGGATCAAAATGAAGATCCTTTTAATACTCAAAATTCGAGTGATTTTTCTTTTAACTATCCAAATCTCAACAACTATCAATTTCAAAATCAATCTTCAAACACAGCCCAAAATATACCAAATTATGGTTTTGCACCAAATTTTTTTATGTCATCACCTGTTCCAAGTTATCCTCCATATAATGGATCGGTGATGCCATATTTATCTCAAAGACCTCCTATTTCTTCAACTTCAATGGGTAATGAAGTTGTTACAAATATTGGAACAACTGAATTTGCAGAATTTTCTACACAAATAGGTCTTCGTGGCACGAGCGGTGTCAATGAAGACACTCAAAAGGAAAATGAAGAGGATCCAACTCATGCTCGCCGCAAAATCCCAAAATGAAACATTGATCAAAATTTGGTGCTAATTTGTTGTTGGATTAAGTATGGCACTGACACTGTTGTTGGCAGGAAGCAAATTGGGGAAAATTTATGAGTATTGTAATGAGCATTGCTCATTTGACCCTCTAAGAGATGGAGCTTCGTGCAGAAACCATTACAATTATATGAACAAAAGGTTGAGCAAATGGGTTGGTGCGTACGATAATGCTAAGCGTATGCAACAAAGTGGGTAGTCGGAGAATGATGTCTTTGCAAAAGCGCATGAAATATATTCAGGTGATAAGAATGAACATTTCAATTTAATGTCAAAATAGCTTGTTGTCCGTGATCAACCACGTTATGGTAGTCAGGTAGGATGAAACAGTGGTTCAAGTGGTCGATTTAAGAGATCTCGCGATAATGATGCAAGTGACTCCAACTCTATCGGATCAAACTCTATAGGATCTAGTGCTCGTTTAATGGGGGAGGTACGCAGCAAAAAAAGTAAAAAAAAAAAACAAGGACGCAACTTTGGAAATGGTCAACGAAGAGTAGAATGAATTCAAACAATTCAAAAAATAAGAACTGGTACGATTGGACACAATATCCAAGAGACAAAAGGAAGAAAACCAAGTGATGAAAGAAAAGACTCATGGTAAAAAGATGAAGATGTTCATGAAACTAAGTGAGAAAGTATCTCGATGACAAGAACAAACAACTGTTGAGCCACAATCTATTTGGAAATTAATTTATTTCGATTATATGTTTCTATATCTTTATGCTTTAATAATGTGTATTTTTTAGCTTTAATTATATGTGTTTGTTTGTTTCCCTTTGACAATGTGTGCTTGTTTTTTTTTCTTTAATAATATGTGTTGTTTCATTCTACTGAGTATGTCTATTTCTACTTTACGAGTTTTGTTTGTATGCAATCCGTGACCTTCACCTTTTATTGGAGAATCAAATCTTATTTATTACTTCTATCGATTTAATATTTGTTTGAAGTCCAAAAATTTCAGCCACTCAATTTCTTATAAAAGAAGACATCTCATTCTATAGATTTAACAATAACACAAATCTTAGCTTACCAAAAAATCAATGATCCATCAGAATTTTCTTTTGATATTGAAGCTTACAAAAAACAGTTTGAAATTGAAGAGAAGTGTATCTTTAATCGGTTTAGAGAGCGTCGCCAAAAAAATACAGAAGATAATGCACCTCGTACCAAGAGAAAATACTTAAAAAGATCATGTAGCAGTAAATCGAAGGCTTATTGAAGACTACTTTGCAAATCAACCAACATATGATGAGGCAATATTATGCCAACGATTCTGGATGCAAAAACATGTTTTTCTTCGGATCGTTGAAGACCTATCAAGCCATGATAACTACTTCACCCGACGATTTGATGCAACTAGTAAAAGAAGGATATCTCCTTAGGCAAAATGTAACACCGCCACGCGAATGCTAGCATATGATGTTGCAGCGATGGTGTCGATGAATATATAAAAATAGGAGGTTCTACGGCATTGGAGTGCTTGCGTCAATTCTATAAAGGAATCATATTGTTGTACGAGTAGGAGTATGTCAGAGCTCCAACTCAAGAGGACCTACAAAGAATTTTCCATGTTAGTGAAATGCGAGGATTTCTTGGGATGATCGGGTGTATTGAATGCATTAGGAATGGAAAAAAATGCCCAATGGCGTGGGAATGTCAATTTACTAGGGGAGATAAGGGAACCACCACTGTTATAGTTGAAGCAGTTGCATCTCATGATCTATGGATTTGGCATACATTTTTTTGGATGTATGGGCACATTAAACAATATAAACGTTCTAGATCGTTTCCCGATGTTTGATGATGTTGAAAAAGGAGAGACTCCGAGAGTGAACTTTTTGGTGAACCAACATCCGTATGACATGGCATACTATCTAGCTGACGGTATCTATCCTTCCTATCTAACTTTCGTCAAATCAATACGACTTCCTCAAAGTGAACCAGATAAGTTATTTGCAAAACATCAAAAGGATGCTCGAAGAATATCGAACATGCATTCAGAGTGTTACAACTCGATTCTTTCGTGAACCAGCTCGCATGTATAATATATCTTATTTGGCTATCATCATGCGGTCATGTATCATATTGCATAATATGATTGTTAAGGATGAACGGGATACATATGCTCAACATTAGACTGATTATGATCAGTCTGAGGCAAGTGGTTCTAGTACACCACATCCATTTTCGACTGAGGTGTTACATGTATTTGCAAATCATGTGCATGCTAGATCTGAATTATGTGATTCAAATGCACATCACGAGCTGCAAAAAGATCTAGTTAAACACATATGGGCAAAATTCAGAATGTTCCATAGTTAAAAAAAAACTTTAAATTTTGGTGTACTAGATTTCGACCGGCGCTTTTCAAGCGCGAAAATATTTTATGATTAAAAATTTATATAATGGGTTTTATCTTTATTTAAATTATGTTTTGGTATAAAATCAGTAATTCGAAATTCGTGGTGATGATTGTTTTGCATTAATTTTTAGTTTTTATTTTTTTTATTTATAGATTTGGTTTTTGGTTTTTAATTTTTAAGTTTCTATTTTTGATTTTCAGCTTTTGATTATGGTTTTTGTTTTATAGATCTACTGAGTTAATTTGAACTGATATTACCAACAAATAAATTTCAAATAATCGAACATTTAATTTAAAATTGAAAAGATGACATTTTTAAAAAAAAAATATTATAATAGTTTATTTTGTAAATAAACAAAAATAAAAATATAACCCTCGTTTTCAGCTATTGATTTTGGTTTCTTGTTTTTATATTTAGTTTTTGGTTTTGCTTTAATTTAACTGTTAAAAATAATCAGTAAATTATTTAATACAAATAAAACAAAACGATATATTATAATTCTCAAAATCTATTGGTTTCATATAATTTCCATATTTGTTAAGGAACTGTTAAGATATGAAATCTATTGGTTTCATATAATTAGTAAATTTTCATAGTTCATATTTTAATGATATCTAAATATGCATATTAATCGTGTTGGTTTAATTTAAGTAGTACGGTTCATTCAACTATATGTCGTATATTATTTATAACACTCTATAAAATGTCCAAATTTAAATGATAACTTATATCAATAGATAAAAAAGACTATGTTTTAATAGAGTAGATAATTGTGTATCGTACTAAATAAATTGTGTATTTTTTTATTTGAGTTTATTGTACCAAATAAATTGTGTGTTTTTAATTAATAATTTGTGTTTTTTATTATTTGTTTTGTTTGTGTGTTTGAAATTTGGTATTTCTATTTCTTTAATAATATCAATTTTTTATTATTATTACTTTTTACAAAAAATATTAAAATTGAAAATTTAAATTATTTAAGTTAATTACAATAGAATTTATTGTTTAATATATAGTTATTTGAAAGTAAAAAGATGAAGAATTAGAACTAGTAGCGTAAAATGTTGAACTCTAAACAAAAATATTGTAGAGGTTAAAAATGAAGTGGTGTTAGACGATCCGACCCAACCCACTTAAACCGACCCGATTGACTTTAAAAAAAAATAAACTAAATAGATTTGACACAAAAGCGAAATTAGGGTTCCTTTGTGTCTCTCTGCTTCACGGAGACAGAACCACGACGGAAATTGCAGAGGGAGAAAGAGAGAGATTGACGAAGCAGAGAGGCGAGAGATAAGTAGGCCAGAGACTGAGAGACGAAGTTGAGAGAGAGACAGTGACGAAGCTGAGCAGCTCGAGTTCTTCCTCATCGCATTGCAGGTATGAGAAAAACATTGAATTTAGTTTGTTTATTTTTGTCACATTGAATTTGAGTTGGTTTGTTTTTGTAACATCGCTTGTGTTTGGTTATAGAAGAAAATGGAGTCATATGTAACTTGTGGACATTGTGAAGAATCTTCGAAAGAGCATGATGGAGAACAATGAGTTTCAAGGGAAAAAAATTGAAAAGATTGAGGAAAACTGAGAATTAAGAAGAAAGGGTTTGCATTGCTTTGCAAGATAAATGAATAGATGATGGTGAGGCTGAGTGAGGCGATTCAAAGAACTAAAGCGACTGGCATTGCGCAAATGAAGAACATAGGAGTGGCCTTTATGGTCTTAGGAATTATGGCAAAGTTTTATGGAAGGTTTGGAAATTAGCTATGAGATGAGTAATGTATGTGTTGGTTTATCTTTATGTATGTGTTCTAAATTTTGTGTTTCAAACATGGTGTTGAGTTAAGAACTGTGAGTATTGTTTGTTGTGGCTAGAGATGATAAACAAAATGTGAACAAACATGTTTTAAAGTGCATAAAGGTTGAAAACATAATTTGAGATACAAAGTTTTAATCACAAAAACTACATAAAAACGACACAAAGCTTTCAAGATCTCTGAAACAAAAGTCGAAAAACAAAATAAAAGAGACATGTCTCTCTTTCTGTCTCTGGCATGCTCTGCTTCTTCACTCTCTCACGCCTCCTCTGCTTCGTCTCTCTCTCTGGCTTCGTCTCTCTCTCCCTTTGCAATTTTTTATCGTGGTTATGACTCTGTAAAGAAGAGTGACACAAACGAACCCTAATTTCATTTTTGCCTCAAAATCATTTAGTTTAGTTTTTTTAATTCAGTTGGATCGGTTTAAGTGAATCGGGTCGGGTTGTGTCGAATTTTTAATTGAACAATCGCTATTAACTCAACGCGATATACATATATTAATTGCGATTTCAAATTTAGATTACAGAGAGGGATCTGGGCAGGACTAAGAAGATTGAGGGTGATATGAAGAGAAATTATAAGTTTAGGGAGCTTTTCAGGAGTTAATAAGTATGGGTAGGAATAGATAGGGCAAGTGTATTTAGGGGGAGTTAAAGTTGTGGATAGTTTACCATTGTTTTGAATTGTGGATAGTTTTATGAAAAAAGATTGGTCCGAGTCAAAGTTGGGCCGTATGGGCCGACTAAATGGTCCATAGAATCAATAACCCAACGCTCCCCCTTGTAAGTGAAGAGTTTTGTTTCTTTCTTTTAGGTTTTAAAATCACGAGCCGCGCACGACCAACGAGTTTAGGTTTTAGCTTCCAAAGAGTTTTGTTCGCCTGCTTTTTCTGCTTCCTCACACTTTTGAACAACAACAATGGCGAAGAAACGAGATAGGATTGTCAACACGCAGCCTTTCATCGCCGATGATGCCTACGTCGCTTCTTCCCGGAAACGATCAAAGGTTCCTAAATCCCATCAGCAGCAAGAGAAGGTAAAACTTCATTCTCTAAGGCTTTCTAGAACATTATTGATTGAGAATGTTGTACTATTAGTTAAATTGAATCCGTCGTTTTCAGCAAGAAATCCATTGATATAGTAGTTAAGCTCATAAAAGCTTTCTGTTGCAATTTGTTTGACTTGAAGTTTTCTCCTGGTTCACTCCCTCCTTTCCTTTGGTATTGGTCCAACCTCAAATTGATTCAGACTCCTATAATCACACATAACTGAGGCACTAAAATAAAATGAAGGAATTAAAAAAAAAAAGAAGCAAAGATAAAATCTACTTATACCTTTTGTCAATAACGCCAATGATAACTTGGTTCTTCTTGATTTTACCATTCGCTTGAAGCGTTTAGAAGGTTCTGATAAATTCAAACAAAAAAGAAACAGCCACCGCGGCGTTTTTTTTTCCTAGCCTATATCACTTGTGCTTATTAATTAGTTTTGTGTATTCAATTCAAAAAAGAAAAGAAAAATATAAGAATGCTGTAATAACTAACTGCTTTTCGTTCTGCTGCAGTTGATTGAGGCTGGCATTAGCTCGAAGATCATGAAGGTAGCTCTTGCCCAGCAAAAAGAGATCGCTGATGAAGAGAACGCCGAGATGAACCCCAGCACCGCCGTGTTTTCTGCTGTCGCTGCCTTGACTGCGGAAGAGGAGAAGAGAGTGATTGAGGAGGAGGAAGATGATCTCGATGATTTTGATGGAAAGTTCGAAGATGATGAGAGTTATCAAGTGAGTGCCTTTACTCTCTACACCCCCTTCCTTTTACGTTTCACTGTTAACAATGAATCACATCGTGACTTGTTTTATTGGCTTTTGTGCTTATATTTAATATATCTTGTGCGAATCAGGAGGATATCAATGAGGACGACGAGAAGTTGTTTGAGTCATTCTTTGTTAAGAACGCACCTCCTCAGCGTACTCTAGCAGATATCATCATCAAGAAGATCAAAGATAATGATGCCGACTTAGCTCAAGGTTTGATGATGATTGTTTTTGACTAATGTATATTGTTAGATCACAATTGCTGATTGTAAAGCTTTTATATTTTTTTGCAGAAGAGCGTCCCGATCCTCAAATGGACCCTAAGATAGCAAAACTATATAAAGGGTAATGTTGTGTTCTCTCCAGTTCTTTTACTTCTCACGTCCCCAAAATTTATATAGTGTGTTTCTCACGCTTCTGAGATGATTTTATTGCAGAGTTGCCAAGCTTATGAGTGAATACACGGTTGGGAAAATGCCAAAAGCGTTTGTGCGCATCACTAAAATGGAACGTTGGCAGGATGTGTTGTACTTGACAGAGCCAGAGAAATGGTCACCTAACGCAATGTTTCAAGCCACAAGAATCTTTGCTCACCACTTGAAAAACAGCCAGATTCAGCGGTTTTACAATTACGTTCTGCTTCCCCGGGTGAGAGAGGATATTAGGAAGAACAAGAGGCTGCACTTTGCTCTATACCAGGCTTTGAAAAAGTCACTATACAAGCCTAGCGCATTCAACAAAGGGATACTCTTCCCTCTTTGTAAGGTACATAGTCCTCTTCCTCAATCTTTTTGTTGTAAGGTTGTTGCGGTTTCTTACCTTGTTCCTTGGATATTTTATTTGTTCAGTCAGGGACATGCAGTCTCCGGGAAGCTGTGATTTTAGGGAGCATTCTGGAAAAGTGCTCTTTCCCTGTGGATCACTCAGGGTATGATTACAAAGATTTGCGTAGATAGAACATCTTTTACAATTTTTAGATTGCTTATATTGTTAGTAATCTTATTACATGATCTGCAGTATTGCATTGCTAAATCTGGCTGAGATGGAGTATTGTGGTACAACAAGGTAAATATGTTCTATTCCTTTAGACTTATTTTAATAGGAGTGAGATAATATTAAACTTGTCTGATATGATGTGATGTTGTAAACTTTTCTCACTGATAGTATTTTTTTTATTATGCAGTTACTTTATAAAAACACTTTTGGAGAAGAAATATTGTATGCCTTATCGAGTGCTTGATGCATTGGTTGCTCACTTTATGAGATTTGTGGACGAAATAAGAGTTATGCCTGTGATTTGGCACCAATCTCTTCTCACTTTTGTGCAGCGGTAACTTCCTCTATAACAAGCAAAAACTAACTTACCTTGAGGTTATTTTGTACGCTCATGTTTAAGCCGATGTATAGGTACAAGTATGAGCTACTAAAGGAAGACAAAGTACATTTACAAACTCTCCTCAAGAGGCAAAAGCACCATCTTGTAAGAATGTTTCTACCTTTAAAAAATTTAAACTTCTCTTTATGTTATGAATCACTACTTATTCAGCTTGTTAATTTTAATTTGTAGGTTACTCCTGAGATTGTGAGAGAGCTTGACGGTACCAGAAACCGTGGAGAGAAAGATGATCCTATGTTGACTAATTATATCCTTTTTATATCTTCTTAATCCCCTTTTAATGACTTTTATAGTGTTACTAATTAGATGAGAGTTATGTTATGTTATGTTATCTCCTTGACTGCAGTTCACCTTCTTCAGTTACTACAATCAACAACCCGATCAAAGAAGACAGGTTTGACATTCCTGAAGTGCCAATGGAAGAGGACTGATTCTCTTTTTTTTTTTTTTCTAGTGTTTTGGTTTTGGGTTTGGACGGACAAAGATAACTATGACATTCCAATTTTGTTATGGTCATTTGCGTAATTTTAAGACAGAATTGAATCTTAATTACATGATAGTATGAATCCTTTTAGCATTGTTTAGCGCTATTGTATTGCCTGATATTATTTTCATGTTACAGTCATTAGTTGGTTACATTACATTTGGTAAAGGAAGTTTGGGACGACTCTTTGAGATAAAAAGGATTTCGATTTTTATGTGCTTGTTCTGTTTTTTTTTAATATTTCTACAAAAGTTCATATTATTTCAATTTTCTATACAGCATTTGAGTCTTCATTTGATTATCTATAATATCAAATTAATTAATTAGTAGTTAGTCAAACGAGTTTTGGCAAAAACAAAATCTAATACAATAAAGTAGAGTTGTGTTTTGTATTAACGGAAAAAATGTAGCACTTTATTTTAATTAATGTTTTATATTAATATTTTGGTTTAAAAATTCATCTAAATACAAATAATTAAAAAAAAATAAACATATTAAAATATCCACACCACGCATAATTAAAAATATGATATGACATGATTCAAACTTTCGTATTATAAAATATTACATTATGCCAAACTAAAATTAATTCTCTTTACAACAAACAAGTCAAATTATTTCAATTTCCTATACAGCATTTGAGTTTACATTTGATTATCTATAATATCAAATTAATTAATTAGTAGTTAGTCAAACAAGTTTTGGCAAAAACAAAATCTAATACAATAAAGGAGAGTTGTGTTTTGTATTAACGGAAAAATGCCATGTAGTACTTTATTTTAATTAATGTTTTTTATTAATATTTTGGTTTAAAAATCCATCTAAATAAAAATAATTAAAAAAAAACATATTAAAATATCCACACC
>JABAYD010017691.1:0-26219 GCA_014822095.1 Diplotaxis tenuifolia
TTGTTATTTTGTTGTTTTTTCAATTCATTGTATTTCATCATAATTCATAATTCTCTGGAGCTAGGGTTCATTTTGATTTTTTGGATATAACTTTTTTCTCTATAGCCTTACAAAGTTGTTAATAAATAAATGTATATACAATATGATTACTAAAATATAAATATCTATTAAAACTTACGTAGAAAATAAAATTTTATTCATTAAAACAATTTCATAATATATATGCAAATATCCTATAATTACAATAAAAATTTATTTTTTTTTATCTTCTGTATGAAATCAAAATATTAATCAAAACTCGTGTGATGCACGGGTCCATGCCTAGTTTAGAATATAAAACATAATTTAAAAACATAACTAAAAAATGTTATCTAGGTGGTTCAACCGTACCGAATTTTGGGTTTTAGTGGATTTTTACAGGTTTTTTGGATTTTTCACAAAATCCAAACTAAAATTTTTTTAGGTCACTGGATTTACCGGTTCAACCGCAGATCCGGGGTCTGGTGTCAAAACACAGTTTACAGGGTGATTGTAATAGTGATTCAAAAAAATAACCGTAGCATAGCGATAAAACCCAGGTTCGATGCGCATCAGCCACATCACGCTTGCATTCATTTAGTGTTTGTTTTCCTTTTCGCGATTTAGGGTTTAACTCGTTTCCCTTTCTCTTCGTCTCCTCTGGGTCGCCTTTGTAATGTATTCGCTGATACGAAAGTCTCTTGAGTCGCAGAAATGGCGTCACTTGAGATCTGCAGTGAACCTTCTTCAAAATGATTCTGCTTTTTCACTTAATCCTTCCCCAAATGTATCGTCTCCTCTGTCCAACCTTTTCAGTACTACTGCTGCTGCTGATGTGAGGAGCTCTCTTCAAGATAATCAAAAAGGTAACTACTTTACAGTCTCTTACCTCGTTGATTCATTGGGGTTCACCACCAAACTCGCTGAATCAATCTGGAAGAAAGTCACCTCAGAGACCAAAGCCAACCCAGACTCCGTTCTGAATCTATTGAGATCTCATGGCTTCACAGATTCTCAGATCTCAACCATCATTACAAACTACCCACGACTGCTCATGTTAAATACTGAGAAAACCCTTTCACCCAATCTCAACTTTCTCCAGTCCAGGGGAGCTTCAACCTCTGAGCTCACCGAGATTGTTGCCAATGTTCCGAGAATCTTGGGAATGAGATGGAACAAAGCAGTGGGCAGATACTACGATTTCGTCAAAGACATCATCGAATCAGACAAGAGTTCCAGTTACGAAATGTCATGTCTTTCTCTCCCAGAGGGCAGTAACCAAGAGAATATCATCAAAAACGTGTTGGTTCTGAGGAAACTAGGCGTGCCTCAGAAGCTCTTATTCTCCTTGCTCACATCCAACTTCCACGTCGTCTCCGGAAGAGAAAGATTCGAAGAATCCCTCAACAAAATCCTTGAGATGGGTTTCGATCCCACCACCTCGAAGTTCGTCAAAGCATTGTGCGTTGTTTACCAAATGAGCGACAAAACAACTGAAGAGAAAGTCAGTCTCTATAAAAGTTTAGGGTTTACTAAAGGAGAAGTATGGGAGATTTTCAAGAAGAATCCATTGGTTATGGCGCTCTCGGAGAAGAACATATTGAACTCATTTGAAACGTTTGTAGGGTTAGGATTCAGTAAGGGTGAGTTTGTGAGGATGGTCAAGCATTGTCCTCAGTGCATTGGGTTATCTGAAGAGTCGGTGAAGAAGAAGACTGAGTTTCTGGTGAAGGAGATGAACTGGTCACTAAAGGATGTGGTTTCAAACCCTGCGGTGTTTGGATATAATTTGGAGAAGAGGACTGTGCCAAGGTGTAATGTGATCAAAGCTATTATGTCAAAGGGATTGCTTGGAAGTGAATTACCTGCGTTGTCTCCGGTGTTAGCGGTTACTGATGAAGCTTTCTTGACCAAGTATGTGAGGAAGCATGATGATGACAAGGAGCTTGTGGCTGAGTTGATGGCTATCTTCACCGGAGAGGGTCTCTGATAGATCTTCTTAAGGCTTTTCAAATACTTGCTTTTATTTAGGAATCTGTGGGAGAAAAAAAAAGGTTTACCTTTATAGTCTCAGTTTAATCCAGATTACATTTCTTGGAAATTTAACAATTAAAATGTAATTTTAAATCTCATTTCCAATGCAGTGAGGTCGAGAGACAGAGTTTTTCTTTTGTGGAGATTTTGGTTTTTGGAGCTTTAAGATAGATCATGTAAAGCCTTCAATTAGTATATGATCTTTGATTCCCTGAGAGGCTCTACCTATAATTGAGGATCTTGGTGGCTACTTTGCTGTGGAGTTTCATACATATTCTTGTAAGCTTATGGAACATTGTCTTGATCTTGAATATCCCGGATGCATTTGATATACATTGTCTTGAACATCATCCAAGGGATATTGGTATACTCTGAAACACTTGAAAGGCTGCTGAGCTTTTTGCATAGAGAAGTTTAAAATTTGGGATATATCAACATGATTTTCACTTAGTATTTACACACTGAAGCTCATATCTCTAGGGTTTGCTTCATTTTAGAGTTTGGTTTCTTGATATGCTCATGTCAACTTGCTTTGACAGGAAAGAGAGATGCACATAGAGATTATCACATTATTTTCCTGTGGTTTTAGCAAGTGGCGTCTCAATATTTCTTGAGATTTTAGAAGCGATGCATAACTCAAATGATATCAAGCCACTACCTGTTTTGTTGAGCAAACAAAAGCATAACGGGAATAAATTCCCAAGTCCAAACCACGCAACGCACCACCACAATGTAACCGCATGATTTCTCCATTCTGCAACATTACATTACAGTATATCCCGAAGAAGGCCTTTGCCATCTAAAAACGGAGCCTCTGCTATTGGTGGTTCACATTTCGTTTTGATAGTAACCAAATCACAGATACAATATGCTCTCCTTGGTTTATGATTCGATAGAGTAGACCATATTAATATGGTTTGCTCAGGTCCTGCTTTATTTGGTTAGTACCACGTGTTGTTAATGCAAATGCGAGATCCAAGTATACACAAAATTGAACATACTGTAGTTTTCTTACAGTTTGGGGACACGTAACTCAAGTCTTCAATTGGGTCAATTGCAATTATGGTTATATAAACAATACAAAGGCGATGAAACTTATGTTTCTAAATGCAAACGCAAAACCCACTATGAAGGAAAATCCAGGTTTTAATGTTTTTTTTTTTTTTAGGTTTTAATGTTTGTACATGGGGATTGTTAATTTTTTTATTATAGGTTAATTACCTCAGAATCAGATGCATATAAGAAGTGACGTGGTTTGTCCGTCTGTTATAGTATCAGATCAAGACTTGGCTGTGAGATTTTTGGATGATTTTTGAAACTCTTAGAACAAATTATTGGAAGTTCTTATGTTAGAGTCCTTAATACACATATATACATATGTATATATGTGTATTAAGGACCCATGAACAGGAACCCCCGGTAATCTTTATGTTTTAAACGATAAACACCAAAACAATAAAAAAAAAAAGTAATGAACATAAATAAACCAGAGAATTGGTCGGTTTGAGGGAGCAAAGTTGTTTTATTACGTTAAATAAATTCTCTGTCGCTAATTTGCATTTGGTCACGACAAAGCGATTCTTTTCTCACTTTTCTTTATCTTTACCATCGTACCTTTATGTTCTTGTGTCATATTAAAATGAATATAAATGATTAGAGATACTGCTTATTTTATCTATTTAGAAAAATTTCTATTAGAAATCAAGACTCGAATTTACTACTCACACATCACTATTACTTTTTTTTACCAGATCATTATTATCTCCAAACAAAGTATGGCCTCTCATATAATTTTGTTAGAGTGTCAGAACCTTTTTACTAATTATGAAGCAAATATAGTCCAACCTATCATCAAAAATACTATTATGTTGTACCTTGCTTTTATACAATGTCATAATAAGATGTACTTTTGTATGCTACAGAACAAATTTGCTGAAAAATCCAACATCTAAACCTGAAAGTATTCCTTTAAAAATTCAAAACTATATTACAAAAGACAAAATGTGCAAATAATAAAACAAAGGAAAGGAAAAGAAAAGGAAAAGAAAAGAAAAAGAGTACTGACAAAAAGCCCAGAAATATCCTGAGTAGGACTCTCTTCTCTCACGCCTCCCCATTAAAGAGAGGGCAAACAAAAACTCTATTTTTAAAAATTAAAAATAAAGGAAATTAAATGCTAACAAAAGAAAACAAATATAAATGAATAACATAAAACGAATTTAATAACTCTCCACCAACGTCCGTTTCAGCTTCAATCGAAGAAGACGAAGTAGAAGCGTACTTTCTGAGTAGTTAGGTTTCCTTTTCAATTCTCCTTGCGGTTTTCACTTAACGCTCGCCGGAGACCATGGCTCGTCCTTCTTCGGCGTCTGCAACGGCCAAGCTTCCTTCAATCAAACCAGAGGATTACGCTCACAGTCCCGTTCACTTCGCCGTCGTATTGAGAGATCACGCTTCCCTCACCCGTATTCTCTCTTCCCTCCCAAAGCTCGGAGATCCAGAGCAGATCCGCACCGAATCCGACTCACTGTGCCAAGAACGAGTGGCCGATCAGATCTCCGCCGTGCTCGACCGCCGCGACGTTCCCTCACGCGAAACGCCGCTCCATCTAGCGGTTAGGCTCAACGACGTGTTCGCTACAAAGGCGATTTCATCCGCCGGCGCTGACATTTCGCTCCACAACGCCGCGGGATGGAATCCGTTGCAGGAGGCGTTTTGTCGCCGGAATTCTGAGATTATGAAAGTGCTTCTGAGGCATCACCACCGCTTAGCGTGGTGCAAATGGCGGAGGCGGTTACCGCGATTGATCGGTGTTCTCCGTCGTATGAGAGATTTCTACATGGAGATCTCGTTCCACTTCGAGAGCTCCGTGATTCCCTTCGTCGGCAAAATAGCTCCCTCTGACACTTACAAGATCTGGAAACGCGATGGAAACCTCCGCGCTGACACTACCTTGGCCGGGTTCGACGGATTGAAGATCCAGCGTGCCGATCAAAGCTTCCTATTCCTTGGTGACGGTGACGAATCTCTCGACATCTCTCCCGGGTCGTTGCTCGTGCTGAATCGAGACGATCGTAAAATTCTCGACGCGTTTGAGAGTGCCGGAGCTCCGATTAGCGATTCGGATATCGCTGGATTCTGTTCTCAGTCTAGCTTGTACCGTCCGGGGATGGATGTTACTAAAGCAGAGCTCGTCGGGCGAATGAATTGGCGGCGGCAAGAGAAGATGGAGAGCGTTGGAGATTGGAAAGCTAGGGTTTACGAGATTCAGAAAGTTACTTTCAGTTTCAGGTCTCGGAAAATCGTTAACGAAGGAGATTCCGAACAAGTTCAACCTCTAGAGCTAGACGAAGATGACGACGGGTTTCTAGTGGCGGAGAATCCGAGTTTCTTAGCTCCACAACGGTCACAGAGACGGCACAGTAGCTTCGTCAACGAAGACAGAGATTGGATTTCCGTTGGGCGAAAAAGCGTCGACGTATATCCCTCCGCCGCACCACCACCGCAGTTCCAGCCTCCGAGAAGATCAGTGGCCGTACCTTCAACGGCACCACCACCACCGCAATTCCAACAACCGAGAAGATCAGTAACTCAATTCCAGCCACCGAGAAGGTCAGTGGCCGTGCCATCAACGGTGAATCCTCTGCCGTCTCCTCAGATCAAAGAGAAGGAATTTGTTAAGAGCTTGCATCCGTCTGTTTGGTTAACGGAACAGTTTCCGTTGAAGACGGAAGAGTTGCTTCCGTTACTGGACATCTTAGCCAATAAAGTCAAAGCCGTCGCGAGGATGCGTGAGCTCCTCACCACCAAGTTCCCGCCGGGAACTTTCCCAGTCAAGGTAAATTAAAAGGGTATTATCGTAAATATCTATCTGCTTTTCAGTTTGTTTCTCTTTTTAGGCTCTTCCTAAGCTACTAACATTACGACCGTTAGACCCAACGAGTCAAACTATCTGTCGTGGCATTATCTCATTGGGTAGTCTGCTAAGCGTTATGACTTTACCATGTCAATAGTACGGTGACGTGACGAATCACGGATGGGTCATGGGGGAACCAAAGCTGTTTATTTATTTAGGGACTTTTTTTTTTTTTGCTATTTTAGATCTTTAATTTTGGGAAATTGAAACATATTTTTTTTGGTGGGATTCAGCTGTCTATCCCGGTGGTCCCGACGGTTAAAGTAGTCATCACATTCACCAAGTTCGTTGATCTTCCACCAGCGGAGCGATTCTATACGCCACTCTCAAGCCCCAGATTCCTCTCCTGTCCAGACCCATCCGATGACGACGAAGAAAAAGCAGACGCTCGGAATTCAACCTCGCGGCCATCGTCGTGGCTGAGACGCGCCGGATTAGGCTCACAGCGGAGGATAGAGGAGGAGGAGCAACAAACACCCGACCCGTTTGCTATACCTATCGGGTATAAGTGGACAAGCATGAAGAATAACAATAAGTCAGATAGTAAAATGAAGAGATCAAAGTCAACTAAGAGATCTAAATGAAAGAAATATAATCTCTAGTATTTCTTTTTGTTATTGTTCTCGTAGATAAATCTGAAATTAGTAAGTAGTCAATATAGAGGGATTATTTCTGGATGTAAGATTCAAAAGCTGTCATTTTTACTCTTTTTCACTTGGTTATGGTCTAAAAGAGTTTAATAATAAAGGTTTTAAATGGATGCATCAGCTAAAGTAGAAAAAAAAAAGACGGAAGAAATATAGCTGTGTTCATGCTTTTATTTATGGGCCAACATAGGTTTACCAAACGTTGAATTAACTTTTCTATATACCAAAACAATATATTCATTGCCTTGGTATTCTGTACTAAAGTTCGAACGAATAACATTTGATAAAACAATAATGAATGTTCTGCTTTAGGTTACATAAAGACGCAAAATCTTATTCTCGGTATGATAAACTGAAAGACTTGGTACATTATTAGAGGGTCTTGGAAACTTGGAGATGAAGGTATTAACGTGGGACATGCGTTTGTAGATTTTGTGACATTTACATTTTTCATAGGATATACAGTGTGTCGCAAGAAAGTTTTAGTTTTATTTTCTTATAAATTAAAATTGCTACACAAGATGAATATGTCACATGGAATGGGACATGGATAAGATGTCTTAAATCGAGACCTACTATTATGCTTTATACCTAGATATTCGAAAACAACGTTTGCTTTGCAAGTCGGAAACGAACAAACTTTGAGGAAGTTAAGTGCATCCAAAGACAAATCCCAAAAATACAATACTAAACAAATTAATAAATACAACAACAAAAGTACAACCTAAATAATAATAAAATTCGTAAATTTATTATTTTAATTTACAATATAACAAAAACTAAAGAACAAACTCTTAATCTAATAGTTTCCGTTTTCTGCATTCATTTTGCTAATATCAAAATCGTCTTTCTTCTCCAATGAACTCTTAACAACATTAGAAGTACGGACAACTTTCTTTTCTATTTTCTTTGTTAGAACTTAGAAGTATTGTTAATTTTTCATCTATATCCAAAAACAAAGTAATATGTATTTCAAGATGTTTATATTGGAAATGAAATGTTGCGCTAAGATTTTGGACTTTTTTAAGTTTGTGAAAAGATATGTTGTGATATGATAAGTGAGGCACCAAGTTGCGCCGATCCGCAAAGATTGAGGAACCTGAGGGATCATTGAGAAGTTGGAGGAAGAGAACACCGAAAGTGTTCATATCTATGTAAAAGATGAAAAAATTTGTCTGTATTATTCTTGTAATTGTTACCAAGAAATCTATGAATTACATACGGGGATGAAGATAAAACTTTTTTTGAGTGAATGCAAAATAACTGAAAAAGTGGTGTATGAGGGGGTTGAACTCGGGTTCCAACCTAACTGCGGGTGCACCATTACCAAATTAGCCACTTGTTTGTTATTTATCCAATGTTAAAACTTAAAATTTTAAATTGGTGCACATGCTCTCTTAGTCATCAGCCTAGCTTCGCCACTGACTATATATACAAAACTCTAAAGTTAATAAGAAATATTTACAATCTTAGTCCATAATTTTATATTATTTTAGTATATTCCAATACCCATACTCAAGTTGGAGCATTGAGATTTCGAATGCCAACTTGGACAAAATCGCTTGAAAAGGATGTCTTCCAAGTGCTTTCGTAAAGATATCCACCAACTGATCCGTTGTTGGTACATAATTAGTACGTAAAATCCCTGCTTGTATATCATCCCTGATGAAGTGACATTATCTCTCTATATGCTTTGTCCTCTCATGAAATACATGATTAGCTGCAATGTGAAGAGCATATTTATTATCACAATACATATCCATGGCACCTGTTTGTACAATACCCATAAATGATAGCATGCCTTTAATCCACTTCAGCTCTTTCAGTGCAGCACCATAGCTCTATACTCTGCCTCGGCTGACTAAAGAGCCACTATATCTTGTTTCTTTGACCTCCAAAATACTGGAGAAGATCCCAATTGTACTAACCAACCATTCAAAGACCTCCTCGTAATTAGACATCCAGACCAATCTGAATCACACCACGCTGTGAGATGAAAATTACATTTAGCTTTTAATCTCAATGCAGCTAACCAGCGATCCTCCCTTGGTTTCTGCATAAACTGGGATAAGATGTGAACAGAGTACGCAATATCAGGTCTAGTCGCAGCCAAATAGATCAATCTCCCAACCAATCTCCGATACTTCTCTGGATCAACAAGTGTCTTCTCCTCGAATCGTCCCAACTGATGGTTCGGTTCCATAGGGAATTCCACTAGTTTACCACCAAGTAACCCTACATCAGAAATAATATCCAATACATACTTCCTTTGGGACAGATAGATACCTTCGTTGCTGTGTGCAACTTCTATTCCCAGAAAATACTTAAGTTTTCTCAAATCTTTCATATGAAAACAACCACTCAAATATCCCTTGAACTCCCGAATAGCTTCTGGTGAGTTTCCTATTATCACCAGATCATCAACATATACCAGAACATGCAGCTGAACTTTAGCATTCACGTTTGAAAATAGTGATTAATCTGATTTATTCTGTGCGAATCCAAACTTCAAAAGAGCTAAGCTTAGCAAACCAACATCGAGGAGCTTGTTTCAAGCCGTTTGTGCAGCCTACATACCATTCCCGTTGTAGGAGCACTGAAACCCTGAGGTAGTCTCATATACACTACTTCTTCCTGCAAGTCTCCATGAAGAAACGCACTGTATACATCCATTTGATGAAGTTCCCTGTTCTTTCCTGCAACAACCTGAAAAACCAATCTAATTGTATTCATTTTTACCACGAGGGAAAAAGTTTCATTGTAATCATCTCCTTCTTCTCGTCGATTACCACATGCAAAAAGTTGAGCTTTATACATTTCAATCGATCCATCTGCATTATACTTGTTGAATACCCACTTACATTCAATCATCCGCTTTCCATGAGGCAAAAATTCTGTTGACCATGACTTATTTTTCTCTTGAGCTTCGATCTCAAATCTCATTGCTTCTCGCCATCTTGGACATTTCATCGCTTCTGCAAATGTTTTTGGCACAGTTCCTGCAGTTATACTAGCCAAAAATCCTCTATGTGATTCAGAAAATATATCACAATTCAAAAAGTTCTCAATACCATACTCTGAACTTCCATCTGGATTCACAGTAGATAAAGACATAGGAACATGAACCAGTGTGTTAACTACATAATTACGTAGCCTGACAGAAGCTTCTTTCTTTCTCATACCTCATCCTAACATTGTATATGATGCAGCAGTCTCCTCATGTGTTTCTCCTGAGGTTCAGATTGTGTTTCTGTCTCACCATGGGTCAAAACTACTAGTTCTGGTTGTGCCAACTCTACTTCATTCTCAGTTGCTTCCTCGGACACAATTATTTGTTGTTGCACCTCATTTTCAACCACTCTTGTGACTTCTTCCAGAACTATATCACACACTGTATCACTTCTCTCAACATCTTCTTCAAATCTTCTTTCAAATCTAGATTCATCCATAAAATAAGGGTTATGACTCAATTCATCATGTATAGACACGTTTGATTCCTTGTGAGCTTCAAAGAAGAGAAATTTATCTTCGATGAAAGATACATCTCGAGAGACAAATTCTTCTCTTGTATCTAAATCCAACATAGTCCACCATTTCTTTGCATAGGGATAACCGATAAAAACATGTTTTCTACTACGAATAGCAAATTTGTCACCATGACGCTTCTGATTATGAGCATATGCAAGGCATAAAAAATTCGTATATCATTATATGTAGGAGCCTTTCCAAACAAAATCTCATAAGGACTTCTCCCATTGTGTATCTCACACGGCGTCCTGTTGATTAAATGTGATGCACCCAACACACAGTGATCCCAAAACTCTATAGGAAACTCGCTTGAAACCTTAAAGCTCGTGCCACATTCAGTATATGCCTATCTTTTCTCTCAACTCTTCCATTCTGTTGGGGTGTACCCACACACGATGTCTGATGAATCACTCCTAATCTATAAAAGTAGTCTCTCATCCTCAAGAACTCACCACCATTATTACTTCGTACTATCTTCACTTGCTTATTAAATTGTCTTTGAACTAAAGCAAAGAAATCCATTATTTTTTTTCAACTCGAGTCTTGTCCACAAGCAAAAATACCCAAACAACTCTAAAATAATTATCCACAATCGTAAGGTAGTAAGAAAAACCATTCAAACTAGGCATCCGATATGGTCACCAAAGATCACAATGTATCATCTCAAAGCACTCTTTGCTTTTGCTCGAACTCACATGAAACTCAATTCGACATTGCTTCTATTTAAAGCATATGTCACATCCAAATACTCCATTATTTCCACTATCAACACCATGTAACTTTCTAATTACCTTCTCAGAGGCATGACCCATTCTCTTATGCCAAACTTCTAAGGATTCAACCTCAGCTTGGTAAATGCTGCGTTTTGAGAGGCGATTTTCTTGGCGACGGTTTTGGCGATTTTGACGGTGTCTGTGCGATGGTGTCTCCGCCGGATTTAAAAGATCCTCCGGGGGATACTGAGGTTAACAAAGGGGATATCGAGGGAGTAGCAAAGATGAGCGAATCTGGTGATTTGAAAACGAAGGGTTCGAGTTGGGTTTCAGTTGCAGAAGATAAGAAAAAGTTGAGGAAATATGATCTTGAGGTTTCAAGTAAGGAGGGGATTCACATGGTAGAGATTCCTGATGAGATTCTGGTAAACTCTACTCCTCTGTGGGATGATTTCATTGTGGGTAAATTTTTAGATCTGGCTCCTCATGTGGCAAAAGTTCATATGGTTCTAAACAAGATTTGGAAATACGGAGATTTATCTACCAAGGTTGAAGTGTATGATGTAAATGCTACTACCATGAGGTTCAAGGTCTCTAATCTGAAGGCTAGGGAGAAGATCCTCAGGCGTGGTATGTGGAACATCGCGGGGGTTCCTATGCTTGTTTCGAAGTGGTCTCCCATAGAGGATGAGAAGCAGGAGGGTGATGCAGTACCCATGTGGGTGCACTTGGAGAATGTTCCGCTTCATATGTACTCGTGGGAAGGGTTTGGTGTGATTACGAGTT
This sequence comes from Diplotaxis tenuifolia, assembly GCA_014822095.1. Taxonomy (NCBI): domain Eukaryota; kingdom Viridiplantae; phylum Streptophyta; class Magnoliopsida; order Brassicales; family Brassicaceae; genus Diplotaxis; species Diplotaxis tenuifolia. Next base: position 11,643 of record JABAYD010017691.1, read on the forward strand.
CTGTGGGCTTTTCAATAAAGCTTCATCCGGAAACTTTGGCTTGTACAAATTTGAAGGAAGCGAAGGTGTTTGTTAATGTGGATGTTTCTAAAGTTTTACCAAAGGAGATTACTTTCACTAGAGATGGAAAGAAGTTTACGGTGGATTTCTATTACCCTTGACTACCAGCTAGATGTAAGTTGTGTGACAAATGGGGTCATGGTGAAAAAGTGTGCAAAGGAAAAGCTAAGAAGTCTGTTGATGGTGTCACTGATCTGGTGGGGAGTGGAAATAGTGAATCAAATATGGTGGAGACTGTTAAGGAGACAACGAAATCTGATGAGTTAGGGAGTGTTGTTAAGGGTGATAAAGAGAAGGTGGAGGAAGGTTCTTGCAAAGAAACTTTTGGTAATCAGAGAGTTTCTGCTGATAACGTTTGGTCTCGGCCAGTTTCGAAGTCAGGAAGATCTTCTCCTAATACTGTTAAAAAGGATTGTGGTGTGGAGATATCTGAATCTAAATACTCAGTTCTCAGTGTAGTTGAAGTTGAAGAAGGGGAGTGTTTTGATGAGGTAAAATAAAATTTGGCTTTTGATGATCCTGGTGTCACTGAGCATGATGTTACTGAGGATGCTGAGGTTCCAGAGGATGAGCTATTGAGATCAACAAGTTCATGAAGAAGTGAAAGTGGGTAAAAGAGGTCGTACGTCTAAGGCTCCGGATGTCAATCCAAGGAAGAGCACAAGGCCATCTCGACGTAAGTATTAATATATGGGGAGTTTCTTCTGGAATGTGCGTGGTTTTAATAAAAGTTTGAAGCATTCCGTTGTAGAAGAATGGGTTCGGAGTAATAATATGATGTTTGGCAGTATTTTGGAAACTAGAGTAAAGGAAAATAAAGCAGAGGGGATTATAAATAAGATGTTCAAGGGGTGGTCTTCTATAACTAATTACGAGCATAGTCAAGGAGGAAGGATTTGGTTAATTTGGAGAGATATGATTCGTATGATTTCGGTTTTCAAATCTAACCAGCTTATTACTTGTTCGGTGGGGTTGGAGGATCAAGAGGGGTTTTTATACACTTGTTTTTATGCTAGTAATCTTCCTGAAGAAAGAAAGGAGCTTTGGGATGATTTATGTTATCATCATGATTCTCCTATTTTTCGTGATAAAGCTTGGATTGTAGTGGGGGATTTTAATGAGATTCTAGATGCTGAGGAGAGTTCAGGTTTCACAAATCTGGGTAATCTTCCAAGAGGGAGAGAGATTTTCATAGAATGGTGCTTCACTGTAACTTCTCTGATATGGGTTACCAAGGGCCTCTCTATACATGGTGTAACAAGAGGGATGCAGCGATTATTTGCAAAAAGCTTGACAGAGTTTTAGTTAATGAGGGAGCTCAGCAGAGATTTACGAGTGCTTACTCTGTTTTTGAAGCTGGAGGATGTTCTGATCACATGAGATGCAAGTTTAATATTCTTCCAACTAGTGAGAAGCTGAGAAGGCCTTTTAAGTATGTTAATGCTATTGGGAAACTTGAGAGCTTTCTTCCAATGGTTCAGAAGTATTGGTATTCTACTCCATGTCTCTTTCATTCTACATCCGCTATGTTTCGGTTATCAAAGAAGCTGAAGGGTTTGAAACCATTGATAAGAGAACTTGGAAGAGAGAAACTTGGAAATCTGTCGAAGAAGGCTAAAGAAGCTCATGTCATTCTTTGTGAAAAGCAACAACAAACTTTAGCACAGGCCAGTAGTAGTGCCATTCATGAGGAGGCTGAGGCTTATGAACGCTGGCTCCATATTGCGGGTTTAGAGGAGGATTTTCTGAAGCAAAGAGCAAAGCTACACTGGCTTGAGGTAGGTGATCTGAACAATAAGACCTTTCACAATTCTATTATAACTCGTCAGGCTCAGAACTTTATTCGTGAGATCCGTTGTAAGAATGGTACTATTGTCACTCAACAGTCAGAGATTAAGAAGGAAGCTGAATGTTTCTTCTCTGAGTTTCTCAATAAGGTCCCGGATAGTTTCACTGGTACTTCTGTTGATGAGCTCAAGGAGTTATTGAAGTTTAGATGTTCTGTGGAGGATTGTAATATGCTTGAAGCTGAGGTCACATGGGAAGAAATTCGTAAGGTATTATTTGCTATGCCTTCAAATAAGTCTCCTGGGCCGGACGGGTTCCCAAGTGAGTTCTTCAAGTCTACCTAGTCCATTACTGCGCATGACTTCATTGTGGCAGTGCAATCTGTCTTCAAGTTTGGGTTTCTTCCTAAAGGTATCAACTCCACAATCTTGGCTTTAGTACCTAAGAAGACAGACTCTATGGAGATGAGGGACTTTAGGCCTATAGCTTGTTGTAATGTTCTTTATAAGGTGGTTTCGAAGATTATTGCAAATAGGCTAAAGATGCTTCTGCCAAGAGTTGTTACTGATAACCAATCCGCTTTCATCAAAGGTAGACTTCTTTTGGAAAATGTTCTCTTAGCTTCGGAGTTAGTTAAGGGATATCACAAGGATTCCATCTCACCAAGATGTCTGATGAAGATTGATATCCCCAAGGCGTTTGATTATGTTCAATGGGAATTTGTTCTTCACAGTTTAGAAGCGATTGGTGTTCCAGAGAGATTTATTCATTGGATTAAGCTTTGCATTTCTACTCCTTCCCTCTCTGTTCAGGTGAATGGTGAGTTAGCTGGGTACTTTCAAAGTAAGAGAGGTCTGAGACAGGGATGTTATCTCTCGCCTTACTTGTTTGTTCTTTGCATGAATGTGCTTTCTCACAAGATTGACAAGACAGTGAACGAGAAGAAATTTGGCTTTCATCCTCGGTGTAAGTCTATTTCTCTTACCCACCTTTGCTTTGCTGATGACTTAATGGTGTCTGTGGATGGTACTAAGAAGTCTGTGGAGGGTGCGCTTAGAGTGTTTGATGAGTTTGCTAAGTGGTCAGGTTTAAGTATCAGTATCGAGAAGTCTACTTTGTATATGGCTGGGGTTTCGAGTGAGGTAAGAAGTAGCATCTTGGTGAACTTTCCTTTCGTGGAAGGCACTCTCCCTGTCTGTTATCTAGGGCTTCCGCTTATGACCAAAGCAATGAGAAATCATGATTATTTGCTGCTGGTGGAGAAAGTCAGGAATAGGATCTGTTCTTGGACTTGCAGATTTCTTTCTTATGCTGGAAGAGTGTTGTTGGTTAAATCTGTTCTCATGAGTATTGCTAATTTTTGGGCTGTGGTTTTCAGGTTACCAAGTAGATGCATAAAAGAAGTTGAGCAACTCTGTGCTGCTTTTATTTGGTCCGGGCCTGTGCTTAAATCTTCGGGTGCAAAGGTCTCTTGGAAGGAGATTTGTAAGCCTATTAATGAAGGAGGGTTGGGTATCAGATCTCTTAAAGATGTAAACAAGGTGTATGGTCTAAAGCTTATATGGAGAATGTGCTCAGTGGATACTCTTTGGGGTAAATGGATCAAAGGTAATCTGTTAAAGAAGAAAAGCTTCTGGGAAATTAAAGATAGCACTCAAGTTGGTTCTCGGATGTGGAGAAAGTTGTTGAAACTTAGAGTGATTATGAAGGGTTTTCTTAAAAAGGAAGTGGGTAATGGTCGTCGTGTCTCCTTTTGTATGATAACTGGTCGGAGAAGGGGGTGTTAATTGATCTTTTGGGTGATAGATGTGTTACGGATTTGGGGATCATGAGAGACACTACTGTTGAGGATGCTATTTTTTATGCTGGCAGAAGTAAGAAATTCGTATGGAGATTCTTAATGAAGTCGTTGCTGAGTTGGATAAAGTTAGAAGGAGTTATAGTGAGGTGGCTGCAGATGTTACTAAATGGCGAGGTAAATCTGGATTTAAGGTTTCTTTTTCTTCCACTAAAACCTGGATGCAAATTAGGGAACCTCACTCTCTTTGTCCTTGGGCTAAAGGTATTTGGTTCTCGCTATCCACTCCTAAATTTGTGTTCATTGCTTGGCTAGCAATCTTGGATCGCTTGTCCACTATGGATAGAGTTGTTAAATGGGGTCAGGGAGTGGATACCACTTGTGTTCTCTGTAAGAATGCAGACGAGACTCGTGATCATATTTTTTTCGAATTTTCTTAGTCTTCTCAACTATGGGAGCATCTCGTCAAAGGCATTCTGGGTAATGATTTCTATAATTCTTGGAGGTCTATTCTGTTGCTGATCTCTGATAATTCCATGGGTAAACAAAAGGCTTTCTGTTTGAGATACGCGTTTCAAGCAGCCGTTTATGGTCTTTGGTGGGAGAGAAACAAAGTTAAGCATGGGGAGAAAGCAATGTCTATGGACATTCTTCAGAAGCTTATTGATAAAGAGATCAGGAACAAACTAAGTCTTGTTGGAAGAGACAAGTGGAGTAGGAGATTGGCGGGGATTATCCAGTTTTGGTTTCTTACTAGAATCTAATGTCTTAGTGTTTTTTTGCCTGTTTTGAAAAGCCTAGGGGCTTGTGCAGCAAGGTTTTTCACTAAGAATGTAAGCAACTTATTGTACAAAGGTTTTTTTGAATAAATTTAACATTCATTCAAAAAAAAAACCTTAGCTTTTTTTTTAATACTTCGAATATGTTTAATCCCTTGAGGAAAATACAATCCTTCTCTTCTTTCGCCTGTACCAATCATCATTTGCACACAAACGTCATATAGAAGACATCCTGTCTTTGAAAACAACACAATGCAACTCAACTCATCAATCAACTGTGACACAAATATAAGACTACACCTCAAATCCTCCACAAAAAGGACTCGTGTCAACTTCAACTTCTCAGTCAATACAATACTTCGTTCTCGGTCAGCAACTACACTCTTCCCATTAGGTAATCCAACCAAGCACGGTGAGACTCTGTAGACATCAACAAGAGAGATCAACGTACCTATCATATGATGTGAAGCCACACTGTCTATTATCCATTCATCCATAAATTTTTTTCCACTGAACAAATTAGCTGATTCTGATTTTACACAAGAGTTACCCAAAAATTGTTCTCATTTCTCTTTCTTCAAACAGTTTTGGCATGAGAATTAATCTGCATCGTAACTGTGTGTGACACAACCGGTATGTGTGACACAACCGGTATGTGTGACAATGAACTCTTTTATCTCAATGAAGCGCTTTCCGCAACTTTTTTTTCAATACTTCTAAGATTGCTTTCCGCAAATTCTATTGTTATCAATAAACTTCTCTTCCACCATCCACTGACCAAACACAAAAAATAAACGAACCAAACAATCTCAAAATCTTCACAGATCTCAAAATCAACAAATCTGAACACATGAACAATAGCCGTGAAAAGTATCTGTGACAGTAACCGCCGTGAACAGTAACCCGTGAACAGTACTGCTGTGAACAGTATCTATAAACAGTATCGATAAACAGTAACTACCGTGAACAGTGCTGATGAACAGTATCACCGGAATCAATAATCGCGTTCCGAGAATCTAATGAATAAGAAATCTATCCTTTGCTCTGATACCTATAAAAGATTTAAAATTTCTCTGTATTATTCTTGTTAATTGTTACCAAGAGATCTATGGATTACATATACAAAACCCTAAAGCTAATAAGTAATATTTACAATCTTAGTCCATAATTCTTATATTATTTTAGTATATCCCAATACTTTGTAACATTTATATCTAATCAGTTCAAAATACTTTTTTTTTTGTTTTTTTCTGAGATGCACTTTCCAGCTTTCTCTCCAATCTCTGTGGAGGGAAAGAAACGGACAAAAGCATGGCGAGCAAGTTATTCCAGCTTCACAGATGACTAAGATTATTGAGAAGCACGACAAGAATAAAATCTCGACACTTAGAATGTAACATCCTGGTATTGAATCCAGATTTTTTTAAAGGAAAATATGTCTGTCTACGGTCCATTATAGTAAAACCTAGAATTTGTCTTCCTTTTCACTATAAAAGAAGCTGTCTCCTTCTCCTTTCCTCCCATTCACAAATCAGAATCGAAGTCCTGCAGAGAATTCTCGGAGATCGAAAGCTCTAATCGTCACCTCCTTTTCTTTCTCTCTCTCCTCGCCACCTCTTCTTCTCTCCTTGCCGTGAGTAACCGGAGTGGTGGTGGTTGTACCGTGTGGTGTGGAGGCGACCAAATCTCATTTCCCTCTTCTTTCTTGCTCTCATATCCAGATCAAGGCTAAGATGAGGTGACTTGAACACAATATATTCTCATGATTCCTTATACTCTTGTATGTTGGAATTAGGATTTGGTTAGACTCTGTTCGAGAGTTAGGTTGATAGATCATAATGGACGCTACGATGATAGATGAATGGATCATGATGCATAAGAACCTTCATACTGTTAAATGGAACTTAATGGACTGCCTTTTGTTGATGTGATGATTGACCAGTGATTGAAGCTTGTGTAAATGGTTTGTGTAGTCCCATGTGAGGACTTGGTTGCGAACTCGTCTCATGTCGGATAATCCATTAGGACTTAGTCCTATGTTAATCAGATCTAGTTCTTGTATGTGTGAGTGTTCTGATAAGTGATAGATATAGATTGTTGAGATGTATGATCTATGTCGATGAGATGAAGCACCTAGACATGCTAGGATGTTAATGAGTCTAACTGTAAGCGTGTGAGAATGAATATGAGTATGAGAACGAGTATGGGAATGAGGAAGTGTATGAGTATGAGAACGTGAACATGTCAATGAGTTGTTTGTGGTCCTGTTTGGAACACCAAAAACGGGTGCGCGGCTAGACTTGGAAGTGTGAGCCCACATGACAGTAGCCTAACATGAAGTAATGTGGGCGAGGTGTGAAAGGACGATGACCGCGAGAGGCAGGATAGAAAATATGCAGCGCCTTGGGATCGAGTTGTGCCGAGTCATGGCAAAAATGTGACCATCCGACCGTGAATGTGACAGGAGCCGCGGGTGGACAGCGTTGCACGTGAGTATCACAGAAGAGGTTAAGATGCATTAATACTATCCTAAGGGGTCGACAATCCGACATTTTCAAAATTTCTTGGTCTTGTTTTCCTTTAAAAAAATGGTTTGAAAAGTTTTATCATAGTTCCTAAAATGTGAAATGATTTCAAAACCGCCCAAACTATTTGTGCTTCTATTATGGTCTTGATCGGATCTTCTGACACATGATGTACTCGCTTGATCATTATGAGTGGAGGATGCCGTGTATGCTCTATGGACGGAGAGGCACCATAGAGCATAGCCGCAGGCTGCATTTGCGACGTGGATGGTAAGTGGGATGTTACAATTGGTATCAAAGCTGGTTAGCCATCTCAATTCTGATCTGAGATGCGTCCTGAGACCTGTCGTGGGGCGCAACGAGGACGTTGCGTTCTTCGAGAGGAGGTGAATTGTAATATCCCGAGTTGTGATATATGTAAAGGTTTAAGAGAATTGATTTGGCTACACATGTCACCAAAGTGCACTTAACTTTCACTTGTAATGCCCTGATCGCCCACAGCTAATGGGCCACCCATGCCCGCTCTCTCGACCCACGTGCGTCATTGTCCACCCACGGCTCACATCACATTCACGGTCGAATGGTCACATTTTTGCCATGACTCGGCACGACTCGATCCTAAGGCGCCTGCACATTTTCTATCACGCTTCTCGTGGTCACCGTCCTTTCACGGACTTTCACACCTCACCCACGGGTACCCCATGTTAGGCTACTGTCCTGTGGGCTCACACTTCCTAGTCTAGACACACATCCATTCTCGGTGTTACAAACAGGACCACAAACAACTCATTGACACGTTCACGTTCTCATTCTCATACTCGTACACTTCCTTATTCCCATTCTCATTCTCATACTCATATTCATTCTCATATGCTTACACTTAGACTCATTAACATCCTAGCATGTCTAGGTGTTTAATCTCATCGACACAGATCATACATCTCAACAATCTAGATCTATCACTTATCACAACACTCACACATACAAGATCTAGATCTGATTAATATAGGAATAAGTCCTGACGGATTATCCGACATAAGACAAGTTCACAACCAAGTCCTCACATGGGACTACACATACCATTCACACAAGCATCAATCATTGGTCAATCATCACAGCAACACAAGACAATCCATTAAGTCCCATTTAACAGTGTGAAGGTTCTTATGCATCATGATCCTTCATCTATAATCTTAGCATTCTTTGTGATCTATCAACCTAACTCTCAAACATAATCTAACTAAACCTTAATTCCAACATACATGAGTATAAGAAATTATGATAACAGATTGGGTTCAAATCACCTCATCTTAGCATAGATTTTGATTTGGATCTTAGAGCAAGAGAGAAGAGGACCACAAGATCTGGCCGCCTCCACACTACACAACACAACAACCACCAACACTCCGGTTTCTCATGACGAGGAGAAAAGAAGGGGGCGAGGAGATAGAAAGAAAATGAGGTGACGGCTAGGACTTTCGGTCTTCAGGAATTCTCTGTAAGGTTTCGCTTCTAATTTGTGAATGGGAGGAAAAGAGGAGGAGACATCTCCTTTTATAGTGAAAAAGAAGGCAGACCCTAAATTTTACCTTAATAGATTATAGATAGACCCATTTACCTTAAGAAAATTTTGGGCGCAATACGGGGATGTTACAAACTTGAAAGCAACAAATATCAAGATGCAATGTAAGCTTAGCTTATATCGAGGAATGATGGAGACAACATGAAGTTTTTTTTTGTGTTTTATCCATCTAAACAAAGGCACATCTATTGTAAAAATGTTCTCCTGATTGAAATTTATTTTACGTTCTTTCAAAATATTGATTATACATTCTTTCAAATGAAAAAAATCAATCCAAAAAAACATTTACATATATAATGTCTTTGTAACATTTACATATAATCATATATAGAAAAAAAGAACATTATATAATCAATCAGTCCAAAGCAACATAAAGAACTTTCAATATTCAAAGAGCGTAGCATAGATATATACACACATGAAAACACCAAAAGTAGACACATTTAAACCAAAGCAAAAGTTTTCTCTCCACTGTAAGTCATATAAAGTAACCCATCTTCGTCTTTGTTCTTATCATAGATTGCAGACATCATTGAAACTGCAAGAAGAAAAAACACCAAGAAAACCACCATTCATCTTTGTTTCAGGTTTGCACATATTAGTACTAACTTTATGCTAAAAGCTGTATTATTTACCAGTTGGAGGAAATGTGTTCTTCACAAAGACAAAGATTGCCGTTTCTGCACTCGAAAATTGCCCCACGGTTAGATCAGCAAACGCAAAATTCACAGATCAACAATACTCTATCTAGTCTTGGGTTCTCATTTTGATTTCATACACAAAGGCATTATTTTCTCTTCAGACTCCAAAGTGAATGAAAGATTTGACGAATTCATAAGTTGCCAAGTAATACTCCAAAGTGCAAGCATACGATTAATAAAAAATGCTGGTTCTCTGAGAACGGTCTAGCCTCCACCCTGAATCTCGCACTTTCCACCGCTGGTGGTCCTCCCGCCCTCTCTCTTGACCCTCCCTCCTTCGCCACCTTCCCTCCTCTCGCCTCATCCCCCCCCTTAACTAAATCCCAGAAACGCAGAGCTATTCCTTCTTATGTAGACTCTCCATCAACAATGGAAACCACTACCTCTTATTGCTGCTGCAGGTTCTACTTCGGATGTGGTTATGGAAGACTTTATCTCTCCATCTCTCAAAACTATCTCAGAACTGGTATTTGGTTCTCTAGCAGATCTAGAAATTGGTACTGTAGCAAATCTGAAAAACTCCATTGCTGTTCCTCCTAGGAATCCAAAGTCTTAGGTGTGCTGCCTCAAAGACCTTATCTGATAAGTCTCTTAAGTGTATTGCTCCCACCACTATCTCTCCTGAAGGAAAGTCCAGAATCCTTATCCCTGATGGTGTTTTCCAACGTGGTGCTGCCCTTCATAAAAAGTACATTGTTTGCTATTTTCTTGGTAAAATGCCAGACTATGGCCGCATTCAAAGCGTCCTTAACTACATGTGGGGTAAAGGATCAAAGCTTGAGATTCACCAGCAACCATTGAAGCACTCAGCTCTAGTTCGGGTCCCAAATGACTACATCAGAGGAAAAATTCTAGAAAATAAACTTTGGTATGTTGATACCTCCATGTTCTATGCTTCTCAATGGGGTTCGAACGCTTTGTCCTCCTACCCTGAGATCACCTCCATCCCCTTATGGGCGCATCTTTGCGGAGTTCCTTTCGATCTGCGTACAAAAGAAGGACTCAATCATGCAGCTGCTCTAGTGGGAGAACCCATCGAGACTGATGATTATACAAAGAATGTTTCTAGCCTTAATGTTGCTCATGTTAAAGTCGAAGCAAATCTTTTGAACCCACTTCCCTTATCAGGTGACAGTGGTGAAATCATACCTGTTAACATTGATTATCCTTTGACTCCGCCATCCTGCACGCACTGTCGTCGAATTGGCCACATTCTCAAGAACGGTATTTACCCACCTGCTCCGCAATCCTCTCCTACTCCTATAGCTAGCGACACAGACGCTACTATTGAAGTTGACTTGAAAGGGTATTATCCTCATGTCAACTTAGCTGAACATGCGCCTCCTCCTGAATTAGACTTGACCCTCATAAATGCGAATCTTGAAGTCTCTGTTGATCATGTAATCACCTCTTCTGGGATACCGGTTGATCAGGATACTACTATAGATTCCCAAACTGCTCTTGACCTCCTCACTGATACGGTTCCTATCCTCCCTCCTCATCCCCTCCCTGCTCTCTTGCCCACACTCGCTGCCTCACCCTCTCTTAATCGATCCCTCTCTGATTCTTGTCTGCCTAGCCAAATTAAATCTCATATGTCCAACCTCCCCCTTCCTCTTTCTCTTAAATCCCCCATTAGTCATCCTTTGACTTTCACCTCTTAACCCGCTGCTGTCTCAGTGGTAGTTAGTCTTGGTGCAACCCGAGCTCCCACCTCAAATTCTTTCATAGCCAAAAAAAACAAGATACATTTTATAAATCCCCATCCATTTCCCTCCCTCTATCCTTCATGGATACCTCCTCACCCTCTTGGATAGCCTCTTCTAATCCTATCCAATTTTTTCCTCCTTCGCCCAATAACTCGCTACCTATTACTACCCCAGGGGAATCCATATCAGGGGGAGGACCCTCCCTACCCTCTCTATGAGTATAAAAACCTCTTTTGGAACGTCCGTGGTATTAACGAAACGGATAAGCATATACCTGTCAGATTATGGCTCAATTGTACTAGATCTATTTTTGAAGCTCTTTTGGAACCCACATCAGAGAAGAAAACCTTAGTCGTCTCATGAGAAAAATCTGTCATGGCTGGTCTTACAGTATTAATCATTCCTTTGACAGCAGCGGTCGTATAATTCTCATCTAGAATAGCCTGGTCTCAACCCGAGTTCTCCACCAGTCTCGATACACTATAACCTGTGAAGTTAGTCTCCCTCCTAACACGAAATTCATTCATACTTCAGTTTATGCTCCACACTCAGCAAGAAAGATGTGGTCTTTGGGTGGACTTACTTCTCCCACAGCAATCTTTGAATCCGGATGCCTTGCCAGGGGGTTGTAGGAGGTGACTTCAATGAAATCTTACACCACACATAACACTCTTCTCTTGCTGTAAACTCTCTCTCCTCCGGCATGATTGAGTTTCGAGATTGTCTTCTACAAACAGGTATCTTCGATCTTCGTTACCATGGCCTGTTAAACACTTGGAGCAATAAACAACCTGAAGATCCGATAGCAAAAAAGTTAGACATGCTTCTTGCTAACCAAAATTGGATTACTTCTTACCAAAATAGCTTTGCCACCTTTTTACCCCCTGATTTCTCTGACCATAGCCCTTGTGTCCTTGAACTCTCCCTTCCCTTACATGTAGCAGGAACAAAACCGTTTAAGTTCTATAATTACCTCTCCAAGCACCCAAAATTCCTCACCTCGAGTGCGGATTACTGGATTCAGGTTGGAGGCATTGCTTCCCATCTTGGAGAACCTAGCTGGAAATTAAAGGAGTGCTTAAAGAATTAAACATAGCAAATTTCTCCAATATTCAAGTGAGAGTGTCTATTGATGACTGTTTGTTACTTGCTGTGCATGAACAAGCTCTTCAAAACCCATCTCCTGCCCTTTTTCTCAAAGAAAAGGAAATCCGTGAAAAATGGTTGTTTCTGAGATCAATAGAGGAGGCATGTTTCCGGCAAAAATCCAGAATCATTTGGCTAAAAGAAGGAGACTTAAATACATCATACTTTTACAGAATCTGGAAAATCCGCATTGTTGTCAACTTTATTCGCTCTTTCCTCCTGCCATCAGGGATTCTCATCACATACCCGATTTCCATGGAAAAACTTGCTGTTAATCACATCAGAGCCATTCTAGCTCCAGCCATTCTTCCATCAACGATCTCAAGCCCTCAATGGTTCACACGTCTCTCATCTTTTTCCTGCTCCATGGATCAGAAAATGGCTCTTGCCTCTATGCCTTCGCTTGAAGATATTACCAAAATAGTTCTGAAGTTAAAATCCAACAAAACTTCAGGCCCAGACGGGCTTACCTCATGATTCTTCAAATCTGCTTGGTCGATCCTAGGTGAGGAAGTGACCTCATCGATCACTGATTTCTTCCATTCAGGATTCCTCCCCAACACAGTAAATTCTACTATTCTCTCGCTCATCCCTAAGCATCCTAGCGCCTCCGCAATCACCGACTATCGCCCCATATCCTCTTGCACCACACTCTACAAGGCTATCTATAAAATTCCGGTTTCAAGGCTAAAGCGGATCCTCCCAAGCTCATACTTCCAAACCAAACGGCTTTCATTCAAGGACGGCTGCTTGTGGAAAACACCATCCTTGCAACTGAACTTGTTGATAGTTATCACAAAAACAAAGGGCCGGGTCGGATCACCCTGAAAGTTGATATTGCTAACGCGTTTGACTCTCTCAACTGGGACTTCCTCTTCATCTGCCTAACTTCTCTCCAATTCCTGTTGCAGTACTTACTCTGGCTCTGAAGCTGTGTATGTCCTCCTTCTGTGACCGTGGGGTACAACGGAACTGTACAAGATTTGTGCAAAAGCAAGCGAGGTCTCAGACAAGGAGATCCCCTATCTCCTTATCTCTTTGTTATTGCAATCAACTGGTTGTCTCTTATGCTTAATAAAGGAGCGGAAACTGGTTGTTTTGGCTACTATGAGAAATGCAAATCCTCTAAGCTGACGCATCTATGTTTCACAGATGATTTCCTTATTTTTACAGATGGTAAGTTGAGCTCTGTCTAGGGAGTTCTCTCAATCTTCAATGAATTTACAGATGGTAAGTTGAGCTCTTCCAGGGAGTTCTCTCAATTGTCTCCTCTTATTGAATACTGTCAGGGATTAGGAACTTCTGGTCCTCTACATTTATCATGCCAAAAGCATGCATTAAAAAGATTAACTCTCTTTGTGGTGTGTTTTTATGGCAAGGAAGTACAGAACGAAGTTACTCTGCTAAAGTCTCTTGGGAAACTACCACTCTATCTAAGGAAGAAGGATGCTTGGGATGTCGGGACCTCATTGTGTGGAACCAAGCATGCTCGCTAAAACTAATTTGGCTCCTCTTCTCTATTTCAGGGTCTATTTGGGTTGCATGGTATAAGGACGAGGTTCTAAAGGGATCTCTCAATAACTAATAGTTAACTAAGCAAAAAAAAAAGTACTCATGGTTTGCAAATGAACACCTAAAGCTACAGAACATCGCCTATGATTGTATCACTGTCAAGGTGGGAAATGGAAAGGAAGTAAATTTTTGGGATGATAACTGGTCACCTTTTGGGAATCTGTGGAACTTCCTTGCTCCATACAGAGCAAACACAATGGGTATCCCAGAAGCAGCTACTCTTCATGATTTGTACGTAGGAGATAGATGGAATGTTAGGTTGGCGCGCTCGGAAAAGCAACTCCAGGTTCAAGCTTTCCTCACCTCCATTACTCTCTCCCGACTACCTGATGAATATTAGTGGACTATTGATGGTAAGCTTTGGCTGAAGTACCAAACTGGAGTTGTTTACAATATATTGAAATCTCATGGGCATATAGTACCTTGGAAAAAAGCTATCTGGAACTCAGGAGGAGTACCTAGACACAGCTTTCATGCGTGGTTGGTTACTTTCAGTAGGCTTCCAACGAGAGACATAATTATTCATGGGGACTCTATGTTCCTCCTACTTGTCTCATCATACGCAACAGCTCGGAATAACTTCTTCATCGGACTGGCACCTCACTCTCCTTCACACGCAAGCTCTACTATGTCTACTTGGCGACGGAAACTGCAATTAATGGTCTGGCAAGCTGTGATCTACTCTCTCTCGCAAGAGAGGAATGGGCGTCTTCATCGAAACTCCTCCAAAACTGTGGCAACAATACAGAAGTTCTTGGATAGATCAATCATGAATAAGATCCAAACTTTCAGAGACTCAAATCCGACGGCATCCTCAAACATGCTCCATTTCTGGTTTTCCCCCGATTTATCTTCTTCTTCCGCTGTTTGAGGTGAAAGTAGTTTGGAAACAATATAAGAGAGTAAATGGGACGAAC
>JABAYD010017697.1:0-10315 GCA_014822095.1 Diplotaxis tenuifolia
TTTTGAGGATTATTTTTGTGACATAAACTTAGAAAATTGCTATTATGAAGATTTGCCCAATATTATATATAAATAGATACATTATAGTTTGTTCTCTACACAGATCTAAAACAGTTAGCTCCACAAACTCCCATCTGCTTCTTCATGTTCCATTCTAACGAAAAAATCCAGAATCAGGCACAAAAAAAAACAATGTTATGTCATCTCATGTTGCAGCAATGAGGCTTCCCAAGTCTCTGCAGCTTATCCCACATGCAAATCATCTGCCGAGGAGACTGATAATGAGCTGTGAAGTAATCTTCTATGCATCCGAACTGGCAGAACTTGAGGCTGTGAACCACAGCCACTGGTCTAGTCTTGTTGAACTTCTCCACCCACATCCCCATGCTCACATCTTCCATCTTGAATAACTGCAATAACAAAGATGTACCAATGACCATATCAACAAATGCTAAATTCAATATACACAAAGCATTTTTGCATGTTCTTGAACAACTTACTCTTAATTTCTGCCGTTCAAAATCATCAACGATGAACTTAGCTATGTCATATGACAAGATGTAACCTGGACCATTTGCATATGGTGGATAATACTCTTCTGGCCATTCCTGATTTCACAATTCATTAGGAGTAAGCACTGCACGTTTCTTGTTCCGTGTTCAGTTCAAATAAGTCTAAGCATATGTACCTCGTATGTGACAGCCCATTTTCCTGTGCGCAGGGGCTTATGGTAGAAGTTAATGTTTCCAATATAAAGGCTATCTCCTCCTTTAACCTTTTCTGCTTCTTGGATTACAGCATCCACTCTCACAAACGTATCATCGTCACATTTCATTATATACTTCGCCGCCACTGTGCTAACCTACAACATACAGAATAAATAATCAGACAAAGTAATCGAAAAGTAAGAAGAGCAAAAGAGGGACAAAGAAACTAGTTGGCTTTAGCTTATTACCCCATATTCACAGATGGCAACCGTCTTAAGCACAACAAGATCATAATGATCCATGTACGGTACTATCACAATATCACCAAAGTACTCTGCTTCTTTCTTTAGATCCACATTGACTTCTTTTCTTGCGTGCTGCAACAAGAATAAACACTTAAACCAATAGCTATGCTAAAATGATTTTCTCTTTCAAGAAATGTGCTTACCAATGCCACAAAGAACCGTGCAACAACTTTCGATGACTTGACTAGCTTTTGCTGCATCCATGACTTCCTCACAGCCATTCTCTCTGCAAAATGGTTACCAGCCGAGAGAATACCGATGAACAGCTCCACAGGCTTCTCAGGTAACGAAGGAGCTTTCCATCTACTCTGCATCTCCAGATGCTTTTGAGGCGCGAAACTCGGGTTTGTAGAGGGTAAAGATGAAGCATATATCGAATGCACATCGATGTTCCCCTTCACTGCTAATCCAGTAGCATCCTCTAGTACAAACCCCTGAAAATAACCATTACGCAAGTCAACATTAAACCATTCCTTACGGTTTCAGACAAAAAAAAAAGAAAAAAAACTCACTGTTCTGTAAGGGAAAGATGTGATATGTCTTCCATTAACACTGATATGGTAACCTTCCATCCCAGCTCTAAGTGTAAGAACAAAGAGCTTCCCTTCAGCAAAAGGATAAGGCCAATCATGTGCCACCTTCTTCCTCCTACCACCCATCAACCTATTCAACCACCATGTCCTCTTAGACTCATCATCACCATCACCACCACCATCATCCCTCTTCCACCTCTCACACTTCACCTCTCCATCAACTTCAACAAAAACCCCAAAAAAAAAAATCAAACCTTTAAAAGTCAAAGTAAAACAATTATTTAAAAGTCAACTCTAGTCAAACATATACCAGAATCTTCCTCCTCACTAGACTCACGACCATCACAACGCAAAGCAGAACCCCACTGCATCCGATAACAAGTGTTCTGCTCAATCACAGGCCTCCCACTCCAATCACCCTTAATCCTCGGGTTGAAATGGAGGATCCGAGGCGGATCTTCACCCTCCACCGCCTTCAACCCTTGCAACTCCATCATGAACTGCGTCACCATCAAATCCCCACCCTTCCCATCTTTCTCCGTATGCGCCCAGTGCGGCGTCGCCACGACGGTCACGTGAGATCCCAGCGTTAACCCGCACGGCAAAACCAAGATCCGGCTCCGGTTCACGAACTCCGACCCGGTAACCGAAACAGAATCCGGACACTTCTCAATCCGGTTCTTAACCGGTTTTTCAATTTTGGTGAGTAAACCGGAATTAACCCCGTCCCACATTTTCTTCCCCGTGGAAATCGCGTGCTTGGCGGTTACGTGGAAGATCGAGAACTCGTCGGTGATGGATCCGCCGCCGCCGTCGAAACGGCTCTCGTTGGAGAAGATTTCGGACACGGTTCTGAACTCTCGCATTCTCCTCTCCGGTTTACGACCCATCCGGTTTAACTGATGTCGGTCTTCTACTTCTTGTTCTCCGAGAATAGCCCGGTTTGCTTCTTTTGACGCGAGCATCTGTCTCGGCAACGATGTAAAGGACCCGTCATCGGACAACCCGGACCCGGTTCGGACGATGAAAGGGATCTGGAAGCTCATGCAGAGAAGGTAGAAGAGGAGGAGAGCTAATAGGAACTGAACAAGGCCGAATCGGTTCAGTGAGGCGGAGTTATCGAGTTTAGTCTTCTTCATTGCTTACAAAAAAAGTGCAAACCCTAAAGAAACAGATTTGGGAGAATCAAGATAAGGAAGAAGAAGAGAGGGAGGGCTTACAAATTTTGGTAAGCCATTAATGCAAGAATTGATATTTACTAAGGAGAATGAAAATGCTGCTAGAGAATTGTCAAGAAAGGGGGAGGCGTTTCTTGAGAAGGTTCCAACTTTAAAGCAAAAACAGAAATGGAGAAGGGAACAAAACTCTGCTTTGAACAGCAAAATTATAATAATTCTCTGTTTTTTTTTTTTTGCGAGGTGGGTAACCGTGTATGAAGATGGTAAGGCTAGTTACTGTCGAAAACTACGTCGTTTTTGTAGAGTTCACACACTGGGAACTGGAAAAAAATAAAATTATTTTTATATTTACCGTTTGTGTTTATTTGTGTATGAATGATAAATTTACCTCCTTTTTATAAAGCTTTTGAAAAGCTTTGATATTTTGTGAAGTTTAAGTTATTGTCATGATTATTGAACGTTCTTTGTGTTGCAAAACTCCAAATACGAATACAAAATAACCGCTAATTACGTTATTAGTGGTCAGTTACGGTTATATTTTTCTTGGTCCAAATTCCAAGTTAAGAAAAATCACATGGAAAGTGAAATCTCAGGTTATATTTTAATGATAAAAATAAGGCAGCCAGGTAGTTTCGAGAAGATACCCACCACATATTCTCAAAAACGTAACTATTATTATAACATTATTTGGGAGGTTTTATATTTGGTTTCACATGATATCATTCGGTTATGCGGTTTGCAAAGCTAGACCGCCACCGGTGACAACCTACTTTAATAGCGTTGTTCATGTCGTCTAGTTTCGTTTTCACCCTTCATTTTTCCAAATTCAAATTTGTAAAAGCCACGGGATGATTTATCACAGAATATAAAAACGTCTTTGAAAGATTTACATTTTGTTTCCCGTATGTTATAAAATTATCGAGCGCTTGATTGTATTTAACTAGATAGATGATTTTTTTTTTTGCGAGAATGATGGAAACTCAATTGTGTAAGAACAATATAACCCTACTTTTTAGAAAAAAAATATGATATAACCCATGATTAGCATGTGCGAAAAGGTACGTATTTGTGTTTACACAAGGTACGTATTTGTGTTTTACACAAGGTACGTATTTGTGTTTTACACAAGCTACGTATTTGTGTTTACACAGATATGTAATAGTTACTTTATAAGTAATGGAATTTGGGTTGTACAAACAAAAAGTAATGGAAATTGTAAAGTAAACTGGTTAGAATTGTTGCTGAAGTTATGTGAAAGTCAGGCTTCAGGTTTCAACCATTGACAAAACAACAGCCAAAAATTGTTAGGCATGTTTAAAGTTAGTAACTAAAGATTAAGAGCTCAGTGGTTTTCAGATCGATAGTTTCAAAAAGGGAAAAGATGAATTTGATAAAAGTCAAAATAAACTTTTTGAAAATGATAAAAGTCAAAAGAGACTTAATCTTACATTTCACTATGGGTTAATATTTGTTGCCATTCCTTATGAGGTTA
The DNA here is from genome assembly GCA_014822095.1 of Diplotaxis tenuifolia. NCBI lineage: Eukaryota > Viridiplantae > Streptophyta > Magnoliopsida > Brassicales > Brassicaceae > Diplotaxis > Diplotaxis tenuifolia. The sequence goes on from JABAYD010017697.1 coordinate 4,216, forward strand.
ATAAATGAACACTTTTAAGAACTTGAAAACATTTTATTCGGTACAAGTTATATGAAAACTCAATACAATTTTGATAGAATTTTCATTTCATCACAAATTTAATATCACTTTTCAAAATTACTTTTAAAGTATAATTATGTTCATAAATACTGTAATTTTGTAATGGAAACACTAAACTAACATTTATAAATGTTTAAGAATAATTTATAATAGTTTATCAATAACCCTCCCCTCCTAAACCCAAAACAATAATTACTAAACTCTAAACCAAATGTTAATGTATTTTCGATTGAAAGTGTTTTGAAAATTGGAATATAACTTATGATATTTCAAATAATTTCCTAACAATTTTCTTAGTTGTGTTTGCTTAAATAACACTGTCTATCGAAAAGCCAAAATGAACGGGAAAACAATTGACATGATGCTTACAACATGCTTGGGCTCATATTGAGACATTATAAGTCCAATTACTAACAATTTGTTTGAGCTCATATGGGGACAATATATGTCCAATAATATCTTTCAGGCTATCTTCAACAGCAAAGAACCGTTGTCTATTTTCCGCAATTTGATTCATCAATACTTTGCAACTTCTTTGTAGAATTCTTCCTCCTTCAACATACATCAGCGTCCGCCAAATCGAGCTGACAAGAAGTATGGATAGGAGCAGTAGCGGCCCTGACATGCAAAAGACCAAAAACATTTTTTTTTTTTAAAAATGCCGATATTGACCCAGCCGTGTTTCGAACTCGGGTTGTTACGAAGTTTATTATTTTACAGAAACCACTAGACTAAAAGAATACTTTGCAAAATATGGCCAAAACATTTATATATTTTTCAAAGGCCAGAAGTCCATGCTTCTAATGCTTGGATAGGAGCTCTGTGACATCATTGCGTTCAATTCCAAACCAATTACACTGCACCAGTGATGGAGTTTAGATCTCTGTAACTGTATAAACTAAGTAACTCTCAACTGCAATTGATAGTACGATTCAAGACACACTGATGGTGAATGTAACTAAAACCATCCATCTCATGCGATCTAGTAGTTTATACTTATGTTGTATGTTACAAATTAACAACATTCAAAGCATAAAGAAAGTAAACAACATCATTTCTTATCTTTATTATCTCTTCTTCCTGAAAATCACCTTCACTCATCTAACAGAGTTTTTTCTTGATTTTTTGATTCCTTAATAACTTCCTCCACGCCAGCTCCATCATTGAACTTCAAATTCTTCTTCTTTTGGTGCGGTAATAGGCTCTATGGTACATATAATATGAACACCGCATTTGCAGCCATTAAAGTACTGGTGATGAGGATAAATATTGAGAGGTATGACGCTCTTTTCCTGTGGTGTTGCTGTACGTATTCTTCAAGTCATACATATGACCTTTGTTGATTCAAGACACATCTCCCTCTATGTGGAGAGATGGTTGTTTTTTTGTTTAACCGCATGTGAGGAATCAAATGCATTGGAATCTTCACAATTCAAGTTTGTTTGCTTGCACCAAAAACAGCACCCGCCTTGTTATCTTCTAGACATCCCTTTGCGTGTTCAACTGTTCATGAATTTAGTTTGAATCATTATGGTCAATGTAAAAGTTGACCGTTAACATTCTATGTAAGTTTGCGGTTTGACCAAGAATAATGGACATTATCGGAATATACTTTGTTGTTCTTTAAGATAAAATGACTTGGTTTCGTATTTTGCTAATACATTGTGAAGGAAATTGTAGAGCTTCTATGAACTTCCAAATGTCTAATAGTTTTCTAATAAAGAAAATTATTAGTGATGTTAAAGACTTATTTGAAGTGTCATGAGTTTTAAGAGAGCCATGTGTGCTGTGAGGAGAAGGAACTAGAGACTCAACAAACTATGTTTCCAGAAAAAAGAAAGACTCAACAAACTAAGACCGTTTCTTCCACAGCCTGACGTGTGCAACAAAAGCCAACGATTGCAATAAAGAAAGGGTCAACTAGAACATGTTGACAAAAAGAACCCAAAAGAATCCAAGTCTAATACTACTTAATTATACTTTTCCAAGAAAAGATATGATACCCACGTATTATACGGTCATGTTTGTATATATCTATGTATTCAACTGTGTTTAGTCATGGACGAATCTCATGTATTCACAAGTCTTCTATTGACTTTGTTTGTTTTGTGGAAAACAGATACAACACAAGCCCACGCGCACTACAGTAACCTCTCCTCGTCTCCTCTCATTTTCCATTGTTTTCTTTATGGTTCAATCTGGTTATGAAGTTTATAAGCATTTTAAACAAAAAGAATTTGGTTGCACCGTTGTATATGAAGACAGTGTATATATATAATGACTTGAAGTGTATAACGGTCTAGATGGTATGAAAACGAACATTGGAACCATAACGTGTAACATTTTCTTGTGAAATATTCACATCACGCAATTCACGCGCGTGAGGACAAATGTACAAATACAACGAGTTACGCAAAGTGGAACCTTCTGCAAAAAAATATTACATTTCCATGTGTTTAATATTTTATCAATATCATTTCGTCATTTGATTTTGGGAAATTTCTAAATAATTTCAAGCCGAATAATACTCCGAATATTAACTTACAATAGTTCCCTTTTAGCTTGTCCATTTTAAATCATTTATCTATCTATATAATCATAACACCCGTCCACAGGATTCATCATATATCCATTCATTCCCAAAAAAAGAGACAATTCTCTGTCTCTTCTTCAAACATCAAAGAAATGGAGTTATTCACCAAAGGAGAGGCCGTTAAGTTAAGAAGCCACCTGGATAAGTTTCTAGTCGCCGACGACGACCAAGAAACTATCCGTCAAAGCCGTAAAGGAGATGCCAAGCGAGCCGTATGGACGGTAGAGACCGTCGAGGCTAAACCGAATCTAATAAGATTAAGAAGCTGCCACGGCACGTACTTAACGGCGAGCAATAAACCGTTATTATTAGGTATGACCGGTGAGAAAGTGACTCAAACGCACTCGACTAACAAGCCTATGGATTGGCAAACGCAGTGGGAACCGGTGCGAGATGGTTTCTCGGTGAAGCTGAAGTCTTGGTGCGGCAAATGGATGAGAGCTAACGGCGGAACACCGCCGTGGAGAAACTCCGTTACTCACGACGAGCCACATACGTCGAAGACCAAGAACTGGTTGGTTTGGGATGTTATTACTGTTGGTGGTTCTGATCTTGAAAACATGTCTGATGGTGATGAGAGCTCTGTTTCTTCTCCGGTTTCCTCGTATCTCTCCGGGTCGGAGCCTTCGTCGCCCGTTTCTGCCAGGTCAATGAAGAATATTGATCGGTTCGCTTCTCTTGGTTTTAGTTCAATGTCTCCGAGATGGTCATCAAAACCGGTAAGTTTGACTAAGTCTTTAATCATCAATGTTCATTTACACTGTGCATTGAATTAAGTTTTTTCCTTAATTAAGTGTACAATAGAAAGTTATTATTATTGTTAGCTGGACTTGGACAAGTTCTGGGTGGCGTGCATTAGATGGAAAAAGATGTGAGGATTAATTACCGTATTAATATTTAATACTATAGAAACTTGGAAAAATAGATAAACATAGAAGTATGATTCTTTCCTCCACTAACATTCATAATGCTCCACAAGCTCATACATTGTTCCACCAACCTAATAGCACCAAATTTTTTATATTTCTTTATTATATCTTACATTAATGTAATGTTTAGTTTATTTCGAAAAGCTTATTTATATTTTACTATATAAATTACAACAGTTGAAAATATGAACTTTAAAACTGAAGTTACTAATGTAAGTGAATGGGAGTCAAAGTTCTTACACAAGTTATAAAAGACCTATAGACTGCTTAAGATAAAAAGAAACCATACCTAATCTTTTTTGGCTACATTAAAAACTTATACCTAATGGCTTCATACAAATAAATCTAGAGTAAATCTAATCCCAGCTAACTCAGGACACGTGTAGTAAGGTGAAAAAGCTGGTTAGTTCTGATTTATTTGAGATTTGTTTGTGTTGGTATGGCCTACCGACCATATAGGTCCAAGGGATGAAGCAGTTAGGAGAGTCCCACACTCATGAATTTCCTTTTTCTTGGTCTTTCTTGCGGGCAAGAGACTAGACACTTATTCTATAAGTATTCGCTTAAATCCTCTTTTTCAAATCTACACTTGTGGCACAAGGACAGACAGTATTACATTTGGGGGCAGAAAGGGACATCAGTATGCCTTTTATTTTGTTATAAACTATGTACAGTATACACCACTTGATAGATTCATTTTTCATGTATCATAAACATCAAAACTACATAACTACACATCCTCTGAAATCTTAAGAGGATCAAAATGAAAATGGTAAAAATGGTGTTTTATTGGAAAATTGGTTAATCTCTATCATTACTTTCCATATAAATATTATAATAATCCCCTTTCTAACTGTAATTTAACTTAATTTTACCACTTTATCAATGAATTTAGATTAAACTTCTCTTGCATAACTTGAATACAACTTTGTTCAAGACTACATTTTCTAATCTTGGAAAGTAAAAGAAATGTCAACCTCTGATTTGGTATTAAATACATTAATATAGTTAGTGGGGTTCTCGTATTTTAACTCTCTCTCAGGACTGGAAGTTGTAATCCAGAAATGTAAGCTGTAACATTGCATTTGCATTTATTTTGTACTATGAAATCCTGAGACACGTTAACAGGAAAAAAAAATGCTACACTGACATTCTACCGACGTGTAAATTAAACGCGGTAAATCCAGTCAGCAAAGTCTGACTTTCCATTTTTCATGCATCTCTAACTAGTCCCGTGTTATGTCCGCGTTACCACAAAAAGCCAATTTAGACCAGACCAGGGAGAGAGAGAGAGAGAGCTGCTACACATATAAAATACACACACCGCATCTTCTCTTCTTCTTACATATCCCCACTCATTTGTTTTTTTTAACAGAAAGCAAATAGCTTCAACCCAAAGGAAAAGACGAGTAACTTCAACCAAAACGACACAGTCTCAGCAATGGAGTTTTTCCAGAAAGCCAAAGCCATTCGAATGCGTAACAGCCACAACAAGTATCTAGTCGCAGACGACGACGAAGAAACCGTGACACAAGACCGAAACGGATCTACCAAAAACGCTCGATGGACCGTCGAACCGGTTCGCGATTCCTACCACGTGATCCGCCTCAAAAGCTGTTACGGTAAATACCTAACCGCTTCGAACGAGCGGTTCTTGCTCGGAGCTACGGGGAAGAAAGTGATTCAGCTAAAACCGAGTCGGCTCGACTCGTCGGTTGAGTGGGAACCGGTTAGAGAAGGATCCAAGATCAAGCTCCGGACGAGGTACGGTAACTATCTTCGAGCTAACGGTGGTCTTCCGCCGTGGAGAAACTCCGTCACGCATGATAATCCTCATTTGTCGGCGACTCAGGACTCGATCTCGTGGGAGGTTGATGTTGTTGAGATCTTGGTTAATCCTCAAGTGATGGCGGAGACTGAGTTTACTCCGTCTCCCAAGAAGCCGCCTTCGCCTCCGCCGCATAGGAGGCCATCGAAGACTCCGTCTTCTCTTTCAGAGAGATCAGAAGAAGATGTGAGTACTTTTTGTTAATTACTAATATGCCCTCGTAATTTGTTTAATAGTACAGTCGTGACATGAGTTTTTATTTTGATCAGTCGGTTGTGTCTCCACCGAAATCGGAGGGGAGGACGATATACTACCACATCGCTGACGATGAAGGACACGTGGAAGATGAATCAGCCGTTGGATATGCTTTCACATTTAAAGGAAACAGCGTGGCGGAGCTGACTCAGACTCTGCGAGAAGAAACGTGCATTGAGGATGCTGTGGTGTGCACTCGCAGTCCCTTAAACGGCAAGCTGTTTCCTCTTCGTTTGCAACTTCCTCCCAACAATGGAACATTGCATGTCATTTTGGTACCCTCCAGTGCTAGCCTTTAGACGTGAGTGTTATTACACCATCTTGTTATAATGTTTTCGTGATTACTTTTACTTCAAGCTCTCATAGTCAGATATCTTTGTTAAATTTAACAGTGGCACCTGACTTTTGGGGATACATTGCAAACCAAATAATCGA